>CAJHQP010001170.1:0-127834 GCA_905132765.1 Moricandia arvensis | reverse complement strand
TAAATGCATTGCTTACTCTTCTTAAATACTCTTTCTATATTTGACAGTTTTTTTCTTTCATTTCCATTTTAGTATCCTGGCATGGCACCACATGTTTTCACTTATCCTATAAACATTCAATTTAATTTTACACCCTCCTCTTTGATGCACCATATTATATACCATGTTGGTAGAGACTAGTGAAGGCTTATGTGTATTTGAGTATTAGTATTAATTCATCACTACGGACTCTAACTACCAGCTAACAGTAAATCGGGTCTACAAATAAAGATTTAGATTAGAAAAACCCAACGGCCAAAGCCATTCTTATATGTATATAAATACGTAATAGCTATCCTGGCTTATAAACTAAATTAATATCTCACGCATATGAAAACATTATAGAAACGCATTAATTATGATGCTATCCGTCTCAAAAAATGAATTTATAAACGATATCTCGATGATAGGGAAACAAAAGGACGCACGTGAGTCCGTAAAGGCAAATCACTTATCTTTAGGAACTTATAAATACTTTCTAATACATAAGTCTTTATATATAAAAATGAAATTTGTGTAGTTGTGTTTTGATTATGTATTTAAAATGACTTGCTCTTAATTAATAATCATTCATAGTATATTACTTAACTTGGAGACTAGTAAGATGCTTAAACAAAATATCTAACTAATGATTCAAGAATACACAACTTGATCAAATACATTTAACACATTTATTTATTTTCGAATACATTAACCATGATTTTGAAAACAGAGAAGCAAAATAAAAAACAACCATAATTGTGAACTTACATATATGATCTAGTCGCTTTTACTATATAACTTATAACTGTAGATCAGTTTACAAACTTCTCATTAGTATCTTAAAATAAAACATCAATGAACGAGAGCCAGTTTCTGTTTTGAAATTCCGAAAGCAACTTCACATCGGTGGCTATCCAGAACCTCAAGTAGTCGAATGAGGTACCAAGTGATATCTATCTGCCACCACTCCAATCCTTGCCTCGCCGATGACTCAACGCATGTGTTGTTGTGCCAACCTCTCTCCCATCGTAAATATGCTAGCCACCTTCATCATATTAATTCACAAGATACTCAAATATTGTTTTAATAGCAAACAAGATATTTATAAAACGATGCTTGTTCCTTTTCATTTTTTTTTTCATTTTAAGATCGGTTCATATAGGTTATCTTATATTACCAAACGTTACGAGATGTGTCTTTAGTCTTCCATGACCTCGAACCCCAAATATGGCATGCAGAGTTTACGAGCCATGTCACGTGGTAACCCTAGTACACCTCCAACGCCCTGTCATCATATATCATCAAATTAATTAATAGCTATATCAAGATGACAAGATGTTTCATATTATTCTCTGAACTACGTACGTACTATAGTTAATATTTTCTACATATTATTTTGCAAAGAAAATATTTTTACAAAAAGAAAAAATATTACCCCTCCGCACGTAAGGTAAGGTAAAACCACCGTAGAGATAGAGGACGGTCCAAAACATTAAGACGTGGAAGCCAATTGTCTTTCGTAGAACCTATAGAACCATTGTTTCTTCAAGTCCATCACGTTGTTACGTCCACCACACTGTTACGTTAATTTGCACTGTTAAAAACAACATCATATGACGAAGATATGAGAGATGCGTTACCTTATATTTTATATAAAGGGTGTCAAATATCCACATAATATGGCTGAATAGAAACCCCTTCCTTAGGGCTATGTGGGTCGCGGTCCGAATCAGTGAACTGGTGATGGAACCTATGTATGCTCACGCCAATCCAATGGATCACCCTGTAAATATTCAATATTCTTTCTCTAAATCATACTTCAAATAAAAACACATTATGTGACACATACATACATTATGATACTTATTAGTTAGACCAAAAAAAAATAGTAAACCAGGGTTTTAACCTGAAGGGCGAAAACAGCAGCGTAAGCGATAGGATACTCAAGCCATTTTGGAGCTTAGAAGCTCGATGAGCCAAGTTCCTATGATACGGAGAATGTAATGAGCAGGTTAGTCACTGCGACGAGAATCAGACCGAACCGTAACGCTTCCCATTTATAGTTAAATGGCGCAGGAGACCACAAAAAGTGCACCACCGTGACGGTTACCGCTTTGCTACATCAGCCCACGTCCAATATCTCTGAAAAATACGCTCTTGTTCTCCTTACGCACCCATGTGCTTTGGCTAGAGCCATCGTCTCTAGTTGGGATTACACATATCAGAACCGCTTTAGCAGTTGCACTTGTTTTAGTTGTAACTTATGAAGTTGTATGAGAACATTAAGGCTCAGCAGAATGGGTATATTATGGGCTAAGAAAATGATTAACCCGAGATTCTTAGGGTGAAGTTATTAACAGGAATATAAAAACGTTTTCTGAATTTTTAACTAAAAAACTAAAAACCGCGGCTTCTTAAATTTTAACTAAAAAAGTAAAAACCGATTATTAAATAAAGATTCTTAACTTTTAACTAAAAAAAACTAAGAACCCGGTTCTTAAATACTTTATTTAAGAATCGGTTCTTAGTTTTTTAAGTTAAAATTAAGAAACCGTTCTTATATTCTAGATAAAATTTCATCCCTAAAAGTCTCGGGTTTGGCATGGTCTAATGTTGTTGTGTGTACAGTCCACCTTGTTCATTTTGAATTTACGACTCTTCTTAAATGCTCTCTTATCTACTTCCTTAAATTTCATCTATAATATCATGGCAGCAGCACATGTTTTCACCCATACCAACAATAAATCTAAGGTTTTTTCAAGCCTATACTTTTATGAAAGAAAGAAAGAAAGATCTATAAGTGGTACGTATTTTGAGTCATTACGGCATCTCTAACTTACCAGCTAACATTACATTTACATTGGCTTCTCCAAATAAGGATATAACTAATAAAGCCCCAACGGCCATGGCCATTTCATTGACCAAATTCTTTGTATACTCATTTACATACGTAACGTAGCAATCACTTTATTACAATCTGGTTGAAACATTTAATTTACACAGATGAAGATTTTTTACATCATTTTGAAGCTATCCATTTCATGTTTGCAGTGCTTTTAGTATAGCTCTGAAGTCTCCTACATCATCCCAAGATGGCAAAGATTTGATAAAAATCTTAACCATCTCGATGCATTCTCAATGCTCGAGTGCCCTGTCACATCGTGGACGACAAGGTAAAGAACCTACAGCTCTTCTCTGTAGCAAGCGTTTGTGATTGCTTGTTTAGGTATCTATCTATCAAAGAACATGAACAAAACCAGCATTTATTTTACAAAGATGTTAACAGAAACACAATAACAATTGAAGGTTGCAGTAACACCATCTTGTAGACTATTTCTAGTAACCTGGCTGGCTCTTTAGTTGGACTTTGTGCAAATTTTAGTTCTACATAAACAAGAAAAATGAAACAATTAGGATCCTAACTCAATTATAAAAGGATTCTAAATTCTAACTATTTTTTTAAATATGTGGAATTTGTAAAATGACTTTTTGATACGAATAAATTTAACACTCTTTTCCAAGAAAAAAAAGAAGAAAATTGTGGATGTTGGGCAAATGCAGTTAATGCACATGTGAAGAGCATGGACTGCTGCTGGTAAGTGATAACCATACTTGATCTTTATTTTCATTTCAATAATAATATTATTATTAGTAAATAACAAGAAATATCTAAGATAGAGTTAAAAAAAATTGCCAATAAAATAACAGTTAAAAAATGACTAAAATATGTTTTATTAAAATGTGTAACTATACATTTATACTTCTTGGAATAATTAATCTAGAATTATGATTTAGAGTTGAGTATGATTTTGGAAATAATGTTTAAAATTAAATAAATATTAAAAAAAATTTAAAAAAATATTTTGATTATTTTTTTCTTTAAAATTTATTTTTAGAACAAAACTTCAAAGGATTAGCCCTAGTATAATTGTAACCGGATAATCTTGAGAAACTTTCATTTTGGATCGGGCCGTTTATTGGATTTGAGATAGATAAAAATGTGAAAATAATGTTAGGTAAACATATGATGTTCACCTTGTTGAGAATTTTCGATAGAGTATATGTTTTTGATTTCATGTGTAGTTTTGATTACAGTCCATCAGCCCATTGGGCCTTACGTATTTTGTCGCTTACTGTCGGATTGCTTTTTTCAGATTTCATCAAGTTCCTTCCTTCACCCACTTTTTTTTATTGGTTGCATTGCATTGATGAGTGATGAAGCTTTTGCAAAAGAAAAGAAAAGTCCAATGGAGAAGAAGAGTGATGGGAAGATGAAGAGTGTGGCTTCGATTCCGGCTAACTACGTATCCATCCTTAAGCTTCGGGAGCGCTGGATGAAGGAGAAAGAAGGGAAACAGAAGGAACGAGACATAGGAGTGAAGCAGCAGCAGGTTGATGGACAACGTAGGAGAGAAGAAGAAGCTGAGGTCTCTGCAGTTGTGAGCAAGAAGAAGAATCAAGGTGGCTCTGTGAAGGAGGTCGCCAAGTGTGGATCCAAGACATACTTCCCGAGGGAGATTAATCCGGTGAAAGAGGAGACTCCAGGAGAGAACAGAGATGATGGTCGTGCTTGTAATTCACTTGCTGTAGAAACTCAGTTTCAGCATCTCCAGATCAAGAAGAGAGTGGAAGAGGGTAGACAAGTCCAGGGAGCTGCGAGATTGAACAGCACAAGGTCATTACAGAAACCAAAAACATGAAACAAGGACTATGGTGTGGGTGAAGAAGGGAGAGGAGAACAATTGAGCTGATGGTGGGAATGGCGTTAACTTTTAAAGTTGTGAGCAGGGTTTAGTTCCTGTTCCTTTGGGGATGCATTGTATGTAATCGTATATAATCTTGAATCTAGGAGCATGATCATGGTACCCATTAACTGATGTCTGCCCAACTATAAGTACTTTGAATCATTGGATTCTTTTTCCAGTTTTTAGTGTCAAGTCTCTTTCAGCCTATGTACGACTATGCATCAGTGCTTCTGAATCTAAGACAACTACTGAACACACTTGCAAACATAGTTTTAGTTTTAAGTATTAATGCCTGAGTTTGAAAAAGTTTATATATACTTGCTACACAGTATGGGGAAGTATCTCAAAGATATACACAGAGATATTCAAGGTCTCTTTACTCAGACAGAAGCTGGTGTTGGCGTTGATGTTGATGTTGAGGAAGAGGAAGCCACACGGTTTTCAGGTGGGATTTCTGTAAATTCAGACAAGATTGCTCGGAACTCATCCCCTGACATTGTCTCTTTCTCTAGAAGTACTTCAACAATCTTGTCCATGGCTTCACGATTGTTCCTTATGTGCCCCAAAGCTATCTCGTATGCCCTGTCTGATAGTGTCTTCACCGCTGAATCTATGTCATTTGCAAGCTTCTCAGACATTGAGTTTCTTGCCATCATCCTCATAATCACATCGCTTTGAGCTGATGAGTCCATCAACGACCATGGTCCGATCTCAGACATTCCAAATGTTGTAACCATCTGCAAGATTGTATATAAGCATCAACATCATTAACTAGTTTAGGCTAACCGAACAAAAGAAAGTGAAGCTGAGACTTAGTAGATAGATACCTGCTTAGCCAAACCGGTGATCTGTTGCAAGTCACCAACTGCACCAGTAGTCACCTCAGGCTCACCAAAGATGACTTCTTCAGCGGCTCTACCACCCAGTCCACCAACAATTCTTGCAAATAGTTGCTGTTTGGAGATTAGAGTTGGATCATCTGAAGGAATGAACCAAGTCAGACCTCTCGCTTGTCCTCGTGGTATCAATGTGACCTTTTGGACAGCATCATGTCCTGGAGTCAATGTTCTGCAAGAACAAAAAGAATGAGCTATAGATAACACACACAGACACATGCTACTGATCTGATTCTGACTTACCCACAGACGGCATGGCCAATTTCATGGTAAGCAACCAAGCTTTTGCTCTTCCCATCTGTCATGACAGTTCCTTCCATCCCAGCTACAATTCTATCGATTGAGTCATCAATCTCTTTAGACGATATTGCTGTCTTTCCACGTCGTCCGGCCAATATAGCAGCTTCGTTTAAGAGGTTTGCAAGATCAGCTCCACTAAATCCAGGCGTTCTCATGGCTATTACTTCAAGTGAAACACCACCCTCGAATTTCTTATTCCCAGAGTGAACCTTGAGTATCTCTGTTCTTCCTTTAACGTCTGGAACGTCAACAGACACCTGCATTAAAAACAAAACACGTTAAGCAACCAGAAGCAAAAAATCTATGTAAAGAGTTACAGAGCATATACCTGCCGGTCAAAACGCCCTGGTCTCAGCAAGGCGGAGTCAAGAATATCTGCTCTGTTGGTTGCAGCAACTACGATAACACCAGTGTTACCTTCAAAACCATCCATCTCCGTCAGGAGCTGATTAAGAGTTTGTTCTCTTTCATCATTACCTCCACCAATTCCAGTTCCTCTTTGCCTACCAACAGCATCTATTTCATCCACAAAGACAATACACGGAGCATTTTCCTTGGCCTTTTTGAAAAGATCACGGACCCTTGAAGCACCAACACCGACAAACATCTCAACAAACTCAGAACCAGAGATGGAAAAGAAAGGCACACCAGCTTCACCAGCAATGGCTTTTGCCAAGAGAGTTTTCCCAGTACCAGGAGGACCAACAAGGAGAACACCTTTCGGGATCCGAGCACCAACAGCAGTGAACCTCTCAGGCTTCTTCAGAAACTCCACCACTTCCATGAAATCTTGCTTGGCTTCATCGACACCAGCTACATCATCAAAAGTCACACCAGTGTTTGGCTCCATCTGGAACTTTGCTTTGGACTGACCAATTTGAAGTGGGAAGCCAGGGCCACCAGGGCCACCCATTCCACCAGAGGACCGTCTCGAGAGAAGAAACAAACCGCCAATCAGAATCAGAGGGAATGCAAGATTCCCGATCAAGTTGAGAAAAGGAGAGCCTTGGTCTTCCTGAGCACTATGTGCTGCAAAATCAATATTCTTTTCTCTCAGCTTCTGGAGAAGTTCCTGACTCAACCCCGGTAGCTGTACGCGTACACGCTGAATCCTGTTACCCAACTCAGGAGAAACAGCCTCCACAATAGCTATTGTCCCATTCTCATACAGATCTACTTTATCGACCCTTCCTTTGTCTAAATACTCAAGGAACCTAGAATAAGACATCCTAGACGAAGAAACCCCTTGTTCGTCTGCATTTGCTTTCCCACTTCCAAGCAAACCCACTCCCGCAGCTGCAGCGTTTCCAAGCAAAAGCTTAAGGAAACCTCTTCTCGCTTCATGTTTATTCACATCCAAAGAAGCCTTCACAAGAGTAACTTTAGATGTCGTCCTATCAACTGAAGGAAACGTTGAGGAGAGACCAAGCTGTCTAAACCTATGTTTAGTTGCGTGGACAGATAATCCACTCCCGATGAGACAAGACGTTGAAGCAGCCATCTGCACTAAACAGCAATTTAACAAAAACAGTAAACAAAAAAGAACAATATCCAAACGAAGAAAAGAATGACCATGTACATGCAAGTTTATAATAGAAGAATAATCAACATGATCGACCATGAGTGATGTATATGAACAGAGATTAGAACCTTTATATGCTCCTGAGATATAATCTATCAAAATAGCCACTGAGTGTAAAATCATGCACAAGAAGACTAAGATTACAGAGTAACAGAACAAAGTAAGGCGAAGAAAAGCTGCTTGAGATTACAAAGAAGAGTGAAGAGAATCAAACCTGTGGAGATTTTGTAGACACAAGAAGCTTATGTGAAACAAAGACTGGTCGGTGAAGAGAACTAAGAGGAGCTGGGTTTTTGAAGAGAAGAGATGTGGTGTCAGAACATCTTACGTGTTTTCCTCTCACTGGCCTTTAATTTAAGAGGAGTTGAAATTTCAATTATATTTTTATTTTATTAAACGCTGATATAATTTTTATATTTTCAGGTTGTTTTTATTTTTGAACCCTTTTCACAACAATAAAAAGAAAATTTTCTTTTGTTAGCATCCTTCAAAAAAAATATCCTAAAATGCATCATCTATTGTTTACCATCTAATATTTAAATAGGGTTTAGAATTTTTTTTTTGCAATTAGAGATGTAATTTTCTTTGTAGAAGTCAAGCATACGATAACCACAAAGAAAAAAAGTTTTAGTAGCACAAGAAAAGCCACATGCATCATTTAGCAACCAAGTAAAATCCAAAGAAAGAAACAAGACGTATTGAGTTTGAGTCTGTCGACATAACCTAAAGTTACAAAGTACACTACAAAGACAGCTTATCTTGTACTGTCAATAGTCAAGGCATATGCAGAGTCAAAGAGGCTCAAGATTGCTTAGATTCTTGGTGATCTATCTCTCAAGTGTTTCATACACTTCACTGGATAAGATAAGCATATGGATAAAAATACTCACAGTTTCATTCTTCTTCAGACATATTTGTGTCCCTAGAATCTGATAAAGCAGCATGGCGACCCAAGAGGACAAGATCAAGAAGCTTACTCCTCGCATCGTACACTGGATTTGGATCTATCAAACGTCCTCTCTCATAAGCCTCTCTGAGAAACACAGTGTGTCTTTTCCCTTTAGTTGATATATAAAACATCCCCGGGTGATCCAAGAACACATCCCTTATATTCAAGTCAATCCCAAAACATTTTCTGAAATGGCTGATCTTTTCTACCTCCACCATCCTCTCTACAGTCAAGCTAAGAAACTCGTGGGCAATCGCAACCGCTCTTTTCTCAACTCCCATCACACCGGACTTGTTCTTTTTCTTGCCAACCATGTCCTCGTATGGACCCACGTAAGGCAGTTTCTGCCATTCCTTCACTTTAGCCTTAAAGTTTTGGCTCAGTCTCATCCCTGGTGGGTAACTATGTTTGAAACTAAACTGAATTTCGGTTCTATCAACACTAGAATCCTCCTTACAACACTCAACCACTCTCCATTTCTCAACCGCGGCTTCAAAACTCAGACTATTACCTTCTTCTTGAACTAGCTCTAAGATATGGGTATTGGGTTCATGACCATCACTAAGCTTAAAAACATGAGGGTTCTTTGAGATCACAGAGTCCTCAAAGTCATCAGGGAGTCCCAGTTCTCTCCAAACCTTGAAAACCGCACGAAGAGGAACTGACTTTGATATAGACATAGACAAGAGCCTAACCAACCTGTCAACAACAACAGGCAAAGAAGCATTGATAGCCAAAGCCTCTTGACGAGAAATCTCCATGGCTGCATCAGTCAACCTGCAAAAGGGCTGAGACTTCACAGGATCATACAAGACATGGAAAATGTGAGGGTACTTTCTCAGAAAAGAAGCGGAGCCACGGTTGAGGTGGAGCTTCTGGGAGAGCCTGGAGAGAAACTCAATGGATACAGAAGGAGGATCAGCTGTTGGATTCGCGAGGATGAGGTCTTGTATGGCAATGACCTTGAGAAGGTTCTTGTATTTGTCCATGAGCTTCTCGAAAACAGGGTCTCTTGATCTGGAAGCTACATACTGACCAGACGTCGTTGTTGATCGGACAGTGATGATGGAGCCTCTACGGGGGTGGAGCAGAAGTGATCTCATGAAGCCAAACCTCATACTAACTTAAGGAGATGTCTTCGTTCTACAATGTTGATATAAAACACTCTCTGAGGAATTACGTCGAACACCTTACGTGCATGGCACAATAACAAAACTTTCTAGCAGTTATCAACGAGCCGAACCGAAGATGTACATACCATGTCGTCTTCAGTGTTTGTAGAGTCAAACTTTATATGATCCTTGTGGTCCAAATCGATTGTCTTCTTTTGTTTTGGGTTCAAAATGTTCAAATCGTATTATAAAGGCGTAAACATGTCAGATTGTAAATTTACTAAAGGTAATGTCTACTTCGTAAATTGCCTCAAATACGAGGACCTATCCTTTTGAAGTTAATGTATGTAATAGAAAATTTGCAAACTAGCCTTCAAAACTATCAATTTCTTACAAATCAACCTTCCACATAACAAAAATTTGGAAACTGAGTTCTGGATTGTGGTATTAGTTATCAAGCCTTATTTTCTTCTTATATTAATGGATTGTTTACATGGCTTACTCTATCAACAGAGCATGCCTGTCTGCAATCTATGATAAATAAAGACCAAACTATTGTACATATCTTTCACCAATTATTGCTTCTCTTTCTCTTCTTCCACACAAACACCACATATTATACACATTATTTACGTTGTATATGGTTCCAGAACGATGAACCCATGAACCCTTAGAGCTTTGGAATCACTATTCTCAGAATCCCATCCCTGCTCCAAATTCAATAATATATTGGGTGTTAGTGCTCAAATCCTAGATAACTTATATACAATAAGCTAGTAACTGGTCTAAAACCAGTACTTTTAGATGTATACTAGCTAAAACCATTCACTAATCGTAATGTTGGATTGTAGAGAAGTGTAGATTCTTTCTACTTACATAAATTCAGCAGCAACGTTATTCTTGTTCACATTGCTAGGAAGTGGCCAGGAAACTTTGAATGGTCCTTGTAGTATTTCTTGCTTGTGATATCCAAAGATTGAACCTTTGGTGGTGCCTGCATCAACTTTTTGACAGACAGCTGTGCGTCTTCCTGTCACAGTTAAGCTGCAGTGGTAGCACGGTCAGTAAATTTGTTACTTAATGCATAGAAGTGTGCGAGTAATGCGAACATATTGAAAAGATGTGTGAGGGTGCGCATTAGTTACTTTAAGTTGTCGACCTCAACTCTTATATCATTGATAGTAGCCCCTGGTAGCTCTACTGCCATAACATAGTTATGTTCATACTCTGCAACATTAGATCCCGGAGACCAGACAGTCCCTGCAAAAATAAAACAAGCTTTTATAACTTCTATAGTTCCCAAGTCTATCAATGAAGATATGTTTGATTGAAGTACAGTTGCTAGCTCATGTACTATTGGCTGTAGATCCAGGTCCATGTCAAAAACACCTTCATTAGTTATTAGATATAACAAGTGCGTGTTCACAGCATCAAAGTTTATTAGATATAACAATTGTGTGTTTGCAGTATAAGAAAACATTGAATTCTATATTAAAAAAGTATCAGATATTAGGATAAAAAGTAGTGTATCAGGATCCTTATATTATCTGTATGCGTACCTAGATTCGCTAACTTAGGAAGGTCAGGCTTGCATGGCTTTTCCAAGTCTTCCTTTTGCTGGTGTAGTGAATCAGAAGAAACAAAGAACTCATCTTTTGCAGCGGCCTTGGAAAAAAGTGGTGGGGCGTACTCAGGTCTGGAAAGCAATGGTTGTTGTGAAGAAGGGAAGCCATTCGTTTTGCACTTGGTAGATGCAGCGTCCTGAGGCATAGTCCTCTGCAAACAAAAATTTGAACAACAATTTTCTTTCATATAAAGTATCATTTGCAATTTTCATCACCAGACAAGATAAATAAAGGACTTGATGGTACCTCATCCGTTGAAGCCTGCCTCATAAAAGGACCCTGTGCAGAAGATGCTTGCCGAGCAAAATACAGCCTGTTGTCACCTCTTCTAATGACAGAGTTCTTCACGCTGATGCCGCCGCCAGCCTGATGTGTAAAATTCAACGAAGACAACAGAAAGAAACAGTGAGCAAAACTATTTGAGCATCTCAACTTCACAAACATAATGGCTCCACCATGGCTGATTATAAAAAGCATATGAAGGAACTTGTGGTACCTCGTCAGTGGGAGCCTGCCTCATGAAAAAGCCCTGCTCAGAAGATGCTTGGCGGGCAAAAGAGAGTTTGTTGTCACATCTTCTGATGGCAGAATTCAAACTGCTGCTACAGTTCTGAGGTATCACCAAATATGAGTTTTAGTAAATGAATACAAAGGAAACATCAAAACCAAACTATTTGACTCAGATCAACGAGAGCATATAAGCAAAACAGTCGTTGGTTCGTGAGAAAGTAAGCTCCGATCATAACTTCATCAGAACCGAAGCAGTTATAGATAGAAATCTGCTCGATTAAATTCAAGTATATTGCGATTACACACAAGATCTAGAGAGAGCACTAAGAATCCATTACAAACAACACCGAGAAATTATCGGAGAGATATTCACAACGAAACTCGAGATCATTCTACATCCGAAATCGGAAGAGAATATTACGAGCAAAGAACGTCACAAAGCTACCCTGAAAACCTAATTCGAAAGAGAGAGAGATCGGAATACCAAGGGAACGAGCGATGCGGAGGAGACGGGGTCGTTGGTGGCTACCGAGAAGTGAGCAGCGACGGTGGCGAGTCTGCGTCTAGCGGTGACTGATTCGAGCTCCATATCTCACTGATATCTTCGATATGTGGAGAGGGATAAGGAAGCGAGTGAGAGACAATAGAGAGAAACGAAAAAATAAAAGAAAATGAGTGGTTTTAAATTAGCGCGCGCGATTCGAAAATATCTTCTCAATGTGGCGCCACCGAGTGATTAGACTAGAGATATTTTCTTCGGTGTAAATGGACAACACAAACAAACAACAACCCATTTATTAATGGGCTTAATTAGTGGTATCATCGTTATATTATTTATGTTAATTGATAATCACTTTTTGGTTGTTAATGAAAAGTCCATTAGAAATCGAATTATAGAATGTTCCTTGTTAGAGGTAACGCAAGTTGCATTGTGACAGAGTCGGAGCGGTAATGTTTTCGTAAAATTGCACCAAACTCCAACAAAACAACCATCATCATCGCTTGTGACTGCAGCAGCTTCGATCAGATCCAACACTCCCATTGATCTTACTCTTCGTAGGTATGTCCTCCAATGTCATCTAGATTTGATTTTGACCCTGTTCTGATTGTTGCTTTGATTTTGTCTTTCGTGTTCACGAGCTTTGAATCTGAGTTTTTTTAGCTCACTCTCTGATCCAGGTTGAGAAGAGTTTCTCTTTTCGTTAAATTTTTTTTTTTAATGTTAAGCTCGGAATCATTGAGCTTTTCCAGATTTGCTATTGGCCTAAGATTAATCCTCCTTTCGTCTTGAACCCTATCGAAACTCAGATTCGTTCGTGTTTTGCTTGTCTAGGTTCTACTGACTTAGCTTTCATATTATGGCCGCTTGCTTTAATTAGTCTCTTCTTGAAGCAGCTTGTTATTCACAGTCTTGAGCAGTTTCATTAGGAGCCTGCCTTGTGGCTCTTATGACTGCTTGCTTTACTCTCTCCACTTACTGCTGAGGCACAGAAATCTTGATTGGCTTAAGCTTCTGTTTTGTGATTCTAGGTCAAACATCAAGTGATTCCAGAGAATTGCATTGTGTATTCACCAAAATCTGAGCTTCCTACTTTCCTTGAATTCAGATAATCTGCTGCGATATGCTAGAGAGATAGAGAGAGTTGGACACCAAAACTTATGAGCGTATGGTTCGCACTGAGTCAAAGATATATATATTTCCTACTTGAGATTCCAAGGCATTGAAGCTGTCCATCACAAGGGTACTCGTTGATAGGTTTTAAAAATTCCTGGTTACATAAAGGCTGTTGTGTTGATTGCATGCTCTGTCAGAATGTTCTGTGGTTGGTAGCCAAATAGTGTGGCTGCTGAGTTTAGATTATTGATGGAGCAAAGAATACACCTACGCGGTGGTAGCACACCTGAAGCTAACTCCAATCAGGGAGATGTAGACAGAGAACAGGCTTTAGAGCCGTTTGATATTGAAAACGAGGCAAACCGATCCAGCAGTTTTGGTGTTGGTTACAGTTCCGGTGAAAACCTGGAAGCGTTGCCTAAAGCCTCGAAAGATGCCATCTCTCCTGCTGACATCCTAAAGACACTCTTCTTTATACTTGTATGGTACACTTTCAGCACATTTTTGACTCTGTAAGTATAACCTTGGGACGATTACTTAGCCTTTTCTTGTTTTATTTGCTTGCAGCTTAAATTTATTTTGTTTGCTTGTTTTCTAGGTACAACAAAACTCTCTTAGGAGATGATCTGGGGAAATTTCCTGCTCCCTTACTAATGAATACCATTCATTTTTCTATTCAAGCGGTTTTATCAAAGATGATAACATGGTACTGGTCGGGAAGATTTCAACCTGATGTTACCATGTCATGGAGAGACTATTTCATTCGAGGTAACCTAACTAAAATTATGTCGTGAACTCCTTTCCTTTTTTATTTGGTAATGAGCATTCCCTTAGCCATTACTTTCTATATGATTTTGAGCATTAGTTTTTTTCTTTTGTTTCAGTTTTTCGAAGTTATTATATTGGATTTTTGTGAACTGATGACCAACATGGACTTTCCTTTCACAGTTGTACCAACAGCACTTGCAACTGCTTTGGATATAAACCTAAGTAACGAGTCACTTGTCTTCATATCTGTTACGTTTGCAACAATGGTTAGTTGTTTTATTTATATTGTAGGCCTATGCAACGTGTTACGCATTTGTGGATGAAAGAAGCTGAGACATGTCTGATGAAACTCACGTTTTTTCACTTGCAGTGCAAATCAGCAGCCCCAATATTTCTTCTTTTGTTTGCTTTTGCCTTCAGGTGCTTTATTCATAGTATTTTATTTTTCTTATCTTGTTTTTTAGACCATGCATGAGGGTATGTACTTTAACAAATTTATCAATGGTAGTCTTTGTTGCTCTAGTTAAAACCTAAAATTACTCTCGTTTACATTATTCTCTTTGAATACACATCCTTCTCTATCAATCATCACACTGATTTTTCTGCTACATTTTCCATCCTTTTTTTTTATTCTGACACAGTTTCTCTTGTAAGGCTGGAATCTCCAAGCCTGAAACTTTTTGGCATTATTTCAGTTATCTCAGCAGGAGTATTGTTAACAGGTATGTGTTACTCTGTTTTTCAACATTAGTCAATTTCAAACTTCCTGCCTGCTACAATATCCATCCACATGCCTTAGTTTTGGTATTTTTAACCAAACTGTTAATTTGTATTTATTTGCACCCAGTTGCAAAGGAGACGGAATTTGAGTTTTGGGGTTTCGTTTTTGTCATGCTTGCTGCTGTCATGTCTGGTTTCCGTTGGTGTATGACCCAAGTTCTTTTGCAGGTACGTTACCTAAATCAATTTCTAATTGCTTCTAAACCATGCAATGAATCTTTATATTAATCCTTGGTTTCTGTCTTCCAATACTTTTGGTGCATCCTGCGTAACACTATATGTAGAAAGAAACCTATGGTGAGTTCTGCTCTTAGTTATAGTTTTCATTGTTAATATCTTGAAAGTTACAATACATGATTTAATCTATACTTTTCTGTTCATCTAGGCCTGAAAAATCCATTCACATTTATGAGTTGCGTGGCACCGGTGATGGCTATAGTGACTGGTCTTCTTTCTCTCCTTCTGGATCCGTGGAGTGAATTTAGAGAGAACAAATACTTTGATACTGGAGAGCATTTTGCTCGAACTTGTTTCTTGATGCTTTTTGGTGGGGCACTAGCTTTTTTCATGGTAAGCATTTGCTAACAGTTTATAATTATGTCAGAATGAACTTGCCTTGATAGGTGGAGGTTGAAGCAACTTTTGGAGATCGAGATTAGTATCTGATTTTTGTTTCAGGTGTTAACAGAGTATGTTCTTGTTTCGGTGACCAGTGCCGTAACAGTCACAATAGCAGGCGTGGTTAAAGAGGCTGTCACCATAGTGGTATTTGCTATATTGTATCAGTGCTACTGTTGAGTATTTGATAAATGATGAATCAAATGAGAAACGTAAGTATCTTCATTGTTGTTCTTCTACTCGGTGTCTACAGGTTGCAGTGTTTTACTTCCATGACGAATTTACATGGCTGAAAGGTTTTGGTCTAATGATTATCATGGTTGGTGTCAGTTTGTTCAACTGGTACAAGTAAGTAATTATTCTTCTCCTTCTGGAGAAGGAACTCTTGATAACTTCTTTGTTAGACATATGATCTATTGATCAGATGAATATAATCTCAAAATTGCTTTGATGTGTTCCCAGATATGATAAAATACAAAAGGGACAGAACAGAAGATGAGAAGCAGCTACAAGCTCCAAGCCAAACCGGAAAATATGTGATTCTTGATGAGACTGATGATCAAGACAATGGTCCTTAAGCATTCTTTTGTGTTGTTGCTTCCACATTCTCTGGTAACTCTTTACAAACACTCTCATGAAACTGAGTTAGTCTTCATTTTTTTTGCATGGAAACATCAGAGGATTCATAAGTCAAAAATGAATTAAAGTTTATTCTATAGAACTACAAAGTAAACATCAGATTACATTATAAGCTTACTATTGAAACTAAACACCGTAATAAGAGAAGGATGAAGAAGAAGTATGAATACAAAAGAATAATGGAATTGAGAGAATAGAAAAAGATCAGATGTGGCAACCACAACAGAGGTAGAAGAAACAGAGAGTCGAAACAAGAACGACAGCTTCTACTACATACATCACGTTGTATACCACTCCGTCCACGATCTCCGTCTGCAATATCTCTACTCGTTTCCACTTAAACGACGACGATGACGGCGTTGAAAACATACTCCTTAGTCGCCGCCATGTCTGTGTTTCTTTTGCATTCACTTCACCCTCCTCTTTCTGCTGCTTCTTCTTCTTCAACGAAGTCCACCTCTTCATCACTCCCATCTCTTTGTCTCTCTCTCTCTCTTCACGACGGAGTCATCATGTCACAGTGCGTTCTTATACAGACGAGGAGACGGTGGCAGTTTAGTGAATAGGTTCAAGAAGAAAAGGGTATTGTTGTAAAGTGGAGTAAGTAAGGAATGAGATCCCTCTTGACCTTTTTCTTCGGAAAAGGAAAAACATTAGCTGGCGGAAGGTTGGAAACAGGGAATGAGGGGTAGTTTGGGTATTTTACAACAAGGCTTTTCATTACTAACAACGGTCCAGCAGTTTCACTTTTTTTTATTTTTACAGAGCGGCCCACTAAGACACAATGCAACAACGGTCCTTTCCCTCACATTCCTACAAGTGTCACACTTTGACTTTGAATGGTAACTAAGGGAACAACGAAGAACACTAAGTTCCTTAACATTCCTTAAAAAAATTACCATTCATGAGGAATCGTTTTTCCTTTTCATTCCTTCTCGTTCATTTTTTCGTAGAGAACTATAGAACAGATTTGTTTCTTGTTAATTTTGATAAGGAATCAGCATTCCTCATCATTTCATAAATTTTATTCCTACTCATTTTTTCCTATCTATTTCTAATGTTTTTATTATGGTTACCGGTCACACCCTTTATCTGAACGATTATATATAATTATTTAATGAATATATATATTCTTCGTGTATATTTCTCATAGATTAGATTCTTGCTAGGTAATGATGTAGTGTCGTAAAGAACTGTGTATATATGTATTTTAAAAACCCAGTACAGATATTTTTATGTTTGATATGCAATACAGCTCGATTTTATTTCTCATAGATTAGATTCTTACTACGTAATGATGTAGTGTCGCAAAGAACTGTATATATGTATTTTAAAACCCCAATACAGATATTTTATTTTATTTTTACTTTTTTGCTAAATGAGATCTTTTATTTTTGATATGCAATACAGCTCAATTTTATTTGTCTACTTTACTTTGGGGATAATGAAAAGGAACGTAGCTGCGTCTCTATCAACAACTTGTGACATTATACACAGAGCCGTTCTTTTTATCAATCGAAAGTTATGTAATTCAATCTTACTAATTATTCTTGTCAGTTCTCATAATATGTATTTTTAGATTGGGATGATAATAAAACACTAAGTTATACGTATCTTCCTTGACACTACAACATATAGTATTTAACCTTTATCGACTTTGTTTTGGAACATGTATTGGCCCACACATTGATAAAATATTATATTCACGAGTGTTCATTGCGCCATGCTAATCTTTACTTGCCCACACGAAGTTTAGTCGCGCCGCACGCTATAATAGGCTCAGGAAATTAAGTCAAAGTAGCTGAAACAAAATTCGAACGTTAAGAAAGTTGATATGTCCATAAACACCTAACTCGAAGGATGAAAAATTATCTTTTTTAGTTCGCCATGACTCATGTTTAGGTCTTCAAATGCTACTAGGACCACTATTAAATAATTGGATGTAGTATACAACTTATGGAATAGTTTTGTAATCAGTTTGGCATATAAAACAACAAAGCATGCATGCGTATCATCATGATTCACGATCTACGATGTGAAAAAGATCTACGATATGACAAAAGGGGTAAGCACTCAAATGAGTGTCACTTTCACATGAGTTCAAAAAACCTCACAAAGGAATGTATATAATTTTGTTAAATGGTTCTTTAATTTGCAACGAGGCCCACTAGCTCAGTTGGTTAGAGCGTCGTGCTAATAACGCGAAGGTCGCAGGTTCGAAACCTGCATGGGCCAATTAATCATTTTTAATCCTAAAACACTGTTTTTGCTTCTTTTTAATGCCCAACAAGAATTTTACAAACAGTTTTCTGTTGGATATACGAATCCCTTGGTTGAAAAAGCTATGGGCCAGTAGTTGGCCCAAATAAAAAGTACTCCAATTGGTAAAATATTATAACGGCGCGTTGTTATTCTTTTTAATGCCCAAAGCCTAAATGTTAACTTCTATTGGATATTCGAATCCCTTGGCTGAAAAACCCATGGGCCAGTAGTTGGCCCAACTAAAAAGTGCTCCAACTGGTAGAATATTATAACGGCACGTTGTAAATTAGTGAACACGTAAAACATCACGTAGTCTAGATTCCCTCGTAGCCGTTCTCCTTGCTCCACTTTAGTCGCCATCACTTCGACTTCTCCGAGAAGCGAATCCTTTCCCGGGAAAAACAATTCCCAGAAAACCTCGTAAAGGAAGAGAATAAGTGATTCGAGCTTCAACCACACAAAACCTAGTCATCGCTTTGCTTACGTTTACTTATTTAATAAAAAAGTCACAGCTAAAAAGTTCCATCTTTCTCATTCTTTTCTTCCTCGTAGAGCAATCGCATTACCTTAAACTCCACTCAACGAATCCGATCTCTGTTTCACTCTTCACCTTTCCTCTGCACATATAAAAGATGGCGATTTGTGGAGTATCATTGGAGAAGAAGACGGATTTGGTAATCGATCTTGTCTGTTATGGCGAGTACCAGTGGAGGAAGAGGCGAGGATGGGAGGCCGCCGCAGATGCAACCTGTGCGTTCTCTTTCTCGGAGGATGACGAGAGCTGGGACGATGATGATTGATCATCCTAACGAAGACGAGAACGTTATTGACAGCGAGCTCGTGCCTTCTTCTCTTGCTTCCATAGCTCCTGTTCTTCGAGTAGCTAATGAGATTGAGGATCATAACCCGCGGGTTGCTTACCTCTGTATGATTCTCTCTTTTACTCACTTGATCAAGTTGAAGTTTTTACCTGATTCTATATATGCAACTGTTAATAGCTAGTCTCAGTGTTGTTATTGTGGACGATGACAATGTTATGTTTCTATATGTCTCACTCACTAGGTCGTTTCCACGCGTTTGAGAAGGCTCATAGAATGGATCCAACTTCAAGTGGACGTGGCGTTCGTCAGTTTAAGACCTATCTATTGCACAAATTAGAAAAGGTATATATATGCCAATGCTTGTTTAGTTGTGTGTGGATATGATTTTACTATGTGAAGTGTCTTACCTTGAGATAGTAGTTCATATAATTATGTTTGTTGTTATAGGAGGAACCAACGAGTGACCCGAAAGAAATTCAGAGCTACTATCAGAAGTTCTACGAGGAAAATATACAAAGAGGAGAAGGGAGAAAGACACCGTGAGGATCTCTTACTTTTTAGCAAACAAAAGATGATGTCTGCTAACTCTTTTGCTTCTATCGATTTTTTGTCATTGTAGGGAGCAGATGGCTAAGCTTTACCAGATGGCTACTGTCTTGTATGATGTTCTAAAGACTGTTGTTCCTCCAGCAAGAGTAGACGAAAAGGTTGATTAGTGTTCCCCTGCATCCTTTGTATAGTAGATTATCATCCTGGAGAGGGTAATCGTGGCACTTGATTATTATTTTTTCTTATTCCCTTGTTGCTGTTGGAATATAGACCCACAGGTATGCTAAAGAAGTTGAAAGAAAGAAGGATCACTATGAACACTACAACATTCTTCCTTTGGACGTTGGAGGGGCAAAAACCGCAATAATGGATCTTCCTGAGGTTGTGCATGTGCAAACTTTGCTCACTTCAGCTGGCCATAAATTTAGTCACTCTGAGCCCTTACCGATATTTTTCCATTAAAATGTAGATTAAGGTGGCAGTTCGTGCCGTCTCTAATGTGGAAAATCTTCCTCGGCCAAGACTCCCTTCATCCTCGACTAATCCAGACCAAGTGGAAAGTGAAGATGCCAGATCTTTCAATGATATTCTCGAGTGGCTGGCTTTGGTTTTTGGTTTTCAGGTATACGTTTCTTTCTTGCTATTTTTATTTTTATTCTTTTATTTTGTTATTCGATGAACAGTTTCATGATTAAGCTTCCTATTTTTCATGGTGAAAGAGAGGAAATGTAGCTAATCAAAGGGAGCATCTCATACTGCTACTTGCCAACGTTGATGTGCGAAAGAGGGATCTCGAGAATTATAACGAGGTAAATGTTGTACTCTGTGGGTCATCACAAAGCTTCCTTTTAAAAGAGAATAGTACATTCAAGTTACTAACTTCAAATGAAATATAGCTAAAGCCTAGCACCGTGAGGAAGTTGATGGACAAGTATTTCAAGAATTACAGGTCATGGTGCAAGTATTTGCGGTGTGAATCATATCTCAGGTATCATAATGATCTTCTCTTGGATGAATAAAGTTCTTACCGCTCCTAGGACTCAGAAAATCTTGCGTTTCGATTGGTGGATGGTTTTTCTGTTGGCAGGTTTCCTCCAGGTTGCAATGAACAACAGCTGAGCCTTGTGTACATTGGCCTTTATCTTCTCATATGGGGTGAAGCATCGAATGTCCGCTTCATGCCTGAATGCCTCTGCTACATATTCCACAAGGTAGGCTCTTTTAGCTTAACGATCGTTCTTTCCCTCTTGTGTGTTTCCGTGATGAAATTTGAACTCAAGGTCCCATTTCAACTGAGTTATCAACAATATGCTAGTATTTGGTTTTGCCTACGATGCTTTTGTTTCTTATGAAAATTTTGAAAGGCAATTTTAAGTCGAATTACTAATGCCTTGGGATGCAACATGCGGATTAAAGATCAGGCACTCTCTTGGTGATTTCTTTCAAGAGAAACTTCTATTTGATTTTCTAGCTCCTCTTTGGAGTACTTGGGGATTATATTCCGCCTCTTCGGCTCTAAACTGCTACTGTGCCTATTTGATCTATCAAATTAGTAAGAATTTTCTTTGAGCTGAACAACTACAGAAATATAGTCACATAAGTTCTTTGTTATTCGGTAAGTATGGAGTTCAAGGAAACAAGTATAGATGAAGCAAATGGAAACGCACACACCGTTTAAATGTGTATCTAGTCGTCTTACTATTTTCTGTGATTTGGTTGGTGATTCTCTGATATACAAAATGTTGCGAAGCGTTGTGATGATGCGAACATATGTAACCATGTGTTTTTTTCTTTGAAAACTCTTCTTGTGAAGATGGCGAATGAAGTCCATGGAATTCTGTTTTCCAATGTATACCCTGTTACTGGGGACACATATGAAGCAGGTGCACCTGACGACGAGGCATTCTTAAGGAATGTTATAACGCCAATCTACCAGGTCTTACGTAAGGTATGTAATTTTCTATTCTGTTTTTTTTTTCCTTTTCCCTCACGTAGTAGTTCACTAAGAAGACGAGGTCAATTTGGGAAATAGGAAGTCAGGAGAAACAAAATGGGGAAGGCAAGCCATTCTAAATGGAGAAACTATGATGATCTGAACGAGTACTTTTGGTGAGTTATTAAAATCAGCTCGATCAGATTTTATATGTTTTAGTCAAGTGTTGTTATCTGAGCAGATTTAGTCTACCATTTTAGGGATAAGAGGTGTTTTAGACTGGGTTGGCCGATGAAACCTGAGGCAGATTTTTTCATCCACTCTGATGAGATCTCACCACATCCAAATGAGGTGTTAATTTTGCTTATTATTACTGCATAAGCACTATCCATCTTTCTTCTTATCCGTTATGAAGGTTACCAATGTATTTTTTTGTTGCAGAGACGTGACCAAGTTCCCCATGGAAAAAGGAAACCGAAAACTAATTTTGTTGAAGCTCGCACGTTTTGGAATATCTATCGAAGTTTCGACCGAATGTGGATGTTCCTTGTGCTGTCTCTACAAGTAGGATTTAAATTAAAAGTCTCACTCTCCTGCTACACTGTTGGATAAAATATATGTAGTAATTCTACTATTTTTCAGACTATGGTAATAATTGCATGGAGCCCGTCAGGATCTATTCTTGCCATATTCGAGGAGGATGTATTTAAAAATGTCTTGACCATTTTCATTACTTCAGCTTTTCTCAACCTTCTACAAGGTATTTTGTAACTCTGTTTCAGTTTGACATCATCCCTTCGCTGAATATTTATACCATATTGGCGTAATCATTTGTTCTTCTATGAAATGCAGCGACATTGGATGTAATTCTTAGTTTTGGTGCTTGGAAGAGCCTAAAGTTCTCTCAGATTATGCGGTTCATCGCAAAATTTTTAATGGCTGCCATGTGGGCCATCATATTGCCAATTGCGTATTCGAAGTCAGTGCAAAATCCAACTGGACTGATTAAGTTCTTCAGTAGTTGGGTTCATAGTTGGCCTCACCAGACATTATACAACTATGCTATTGCGTTATATGTCTTGCCAAATATTTTGGCTGCTGTGTTTTTCTTACTTCCACCTCTGCGGAGAATCATGGAACGATCAAATATGCGGATTGTCACGCTTATCATGTGGTGGGCTCAGCCAAAATTGTATGTTGGCAGAGGAATGCATGAAGAGATGTTTGCACTTTTCAAGTAAGAAATATGATGCTATCCATTTCTGTGAATACATTATTTTATTGGTGTACACTCGTGAGCAAAAAAAAATTTGGTGTACACTGTGTGGGATAACATTGGTTTCAACTGTGTTATGCTTATGATTAATTTTGTTCAATTCATCTTGTCTTAGGTATACATTCTTTTGGGTCATGCTATTACTTAGCAAGCTCGCATTCAGCTACTATGTGGAGGTGAATTAGCTTTACATTTATAACTCATATATTTTTTCCTACTAATGAATGTTTACCTTATAATAATATCTACACTCACTTTCCTAGTCCTTCATTTAGTCCGAGCTATCATCTAAAACTTTATACAAGCATCCTTTTGCTGAAGTTATAACATGTACATTTATTGATGTTAACTGGACAGATATTACCACTTGTCAAACCAACAAAGTTAATATGGGATATGAGTGGCGTAAATTATCAATGGCATGAGTTCTTTCCAAACGGTAATGATCCTTACTCCTAGTATGCTTATTTACTGCTATTGACGTCTTTTGATTCTAACAATGTTGATATATACGTGCAGCCACTCATAACATTGGTGTCATTATCTCCATATGGGGTCCGATTGTCTTGGTAAGTAATTCGTATTATTGAATTGGTAAGAGTATTTCTAATACCCTGAAACATGATTCATGTTTAGGTTTATTTTATGGATACGCAAATATGGTATGCCATATTCTCCACTCTATTTGGTGGGATTTATGGAGCTTTCAGTCATCTTGGGGAGGTAATTATTTTTTTATTATTTTGTTAGTATGCAAAAGTTATAAACCAAAAACTTGTCTGGTTTTGTGATGACATTTTTCTGATCCCCTAAGTTAAAACCCAACATTCTGCAATGTGGTTTTTGTTATTTTTCAACTTTTTATTTGCAGATACGTACACTAGGAATGTTGCGGTCCAGATTTAGATTTGTTCCCTCTGCTTTCTGTTCTAAGCTTACACCATCACCTCGCCATGCAAAGAGAAAGCACTTGGTATTAATCATACTTATAAATTTAAGTGAGAAGACAGTATATGCCAAGTATTTTCATTTTATGGGTGACAAATGTAACATTTGAGTAATGCAGGACGAACAAGTGAACGAAAATGACATTGCGAGGTTCTCACAGATGTGGAATAAATTCATATATACTATGCGGGATGAGGATCTGATCAGCGATAGGTTTACGACTGTTTCTATAATATAGGCTCATCATACTAATCGCCTAAGTTTATTTCATAAATATACTTGTGTTCTTTGCTTTTTGGTGTGTAGGGAAAGAGATTTGCTACTTGTACCATCGTCGTCTGGAGATGTTACTGTTGTGCAGTGGCCTCCTTTCTTGCTTGCTAGCAAAGTATTAATACAGATCTCTCTTTATAATACAGATCTCTCTGTAACATTTTTGCCTCATCCATTCTCTCTTCTTGATGAACTGCTCTCTTTTGGTATCAGATTCCCATAGCATTGGACATGGCTAAAGATTTCAAGGGAAAGGAGGACGCTGACTTATTCAAGAAGATCAAAAGTGAATACTATATGTATTACGCAGTGGTTGAAGCTTATGAATCGATGAGGGACGTAATATATGGTCTTCTTGAAGATGAATCTGATAAAAGGTACGAAATTTCTTTATCCCTTCAGTATTAGATTGTACCCAACATCAGATTTATGCATTTGGAACCTATTCCAGTGTGGCTGACTACTAACTATATACAACTACTGTCTCCCAATCGATATAGGATTGTAAGGGAGATTTGTTTTGAGATTGATGATAGCATTCAACAACATAGATTCTTAAGTGCATTCCGGATGACTGGTATGCCTTTTCTCAGTGATAAGCTAGAGAAGTTCTTAAAAATCCTGGTAACGTGAATATATTTTTCTTCTCTCATTCATTAACAATAGTTACGTTCCTTATCTGTGTTTATTATGCTTCCTACTAAATGAAATATGGTCGTGCTGACAGCTGAGTGATTATGGAGAAGATGAAACGTACAAGTCTCAGATAATCAATGTTCTCCAAGATATTATTGAGATCATCACGCAGGATGTTATGGTTAAGGGTCAAGAGTAAGTCTTGATCGTTCATATGTGAAATTTTGGGTCATTTTTTCTATGCAAGAAAAGCTCCTCTGTTTCTTTTCTCTCTAGTTTTTTAACAACCCATAAGGTGTAAGCTCGAAAACTTAACTATGACATATTCAGGTAACATGCTTTGTCTTTATACCTGTAGGATCCTTGAGAGGGCTCATTATCAGAGTGGTGATATTGAAAACGAAAAAAAAGAACAGAGGTTTGAAAAGATAAATCTTGGTGGTCAGGATGACGCTTGGAGAGAAAAGGTATAATTTTGATTCTGTTTTCTGTCTAATGTGAACAATCAACCTTGTCTTCTGCTTTTGGATCTCATTCACTCAATCTTACTTTGTAGGTTGTAAGACTTTTGTTACTTGTGACTGTTAAAGAATCTGCAATCAATATCCCTCAAAGTTCGGAAGCTCGTCGTCGTATGACATTCTTTGCAAATTCCTTGTTCATGAATATGCCAGATGCTCCTCGAGTTCGTGACATGCTATCATTTAGGTACATGTTTAAGCTTAACTATGGTAAATCAAAGTGATAGTGGTCCCAGACAAGATGTATGTCTGCTTCTTCTTTATCTTCTGTTTTTCAGTTGGTTCAAGGAACCAAGTAACATTTGTTTTTTCACATTTGTATCTAGTGTCTTAACTCCCTATTACAAAGAAGATGTTCTCTATTCAGAGGAAGAACTGAACAAGGAAAACGAAGATGGAATATCTATTTTGTTCTATCTACAGAGAATATATCCTGGTGAGCGTCTATCTGGTGTTCTACGCCTTTATAACAAGTTTTGAAGTTTACCGAATGAAAATGATTTGTTATACAGAGGAATGGTCAAATTATTCCGAGCGTGTCAATGATCCTAAACGAAATTTTTCTGAGAAAGACAAGGCAGATCAACTGCGTGAATGGGTATCTTATAGAGGCCAGACCCTTTCAAGGACAGGTATATACTATCAGAATGTTGTAGACTTGTTACTTGTATGTATGCGTTATGCAATCGCTAATGTACTGTAAATCTTTACTATTGCTAGTGAGGGGAATGATGTACTACAGAATGGCTCTTGAACTTCAATGTTTCCAGGAATACACAGAATATGGTTTGTATTTCCTCCAAACTTACAGATTTTATTATTTGCCTTTTCTGCTTAAGTATCCTTCACTACTACTATATTTAGTTGTCAAGGGATACTTTTTGGAAAGTTAAAATGTTGCTTAAGTCAAGTTTTCTTTTTTGTTTTAAGAACTATTTTTCCATCTTGCAGCTGCCCATAGTGGCTACCTTCCCTCAACATCAAATGAAGAGTTTATGATCCGCGCACGAGCTCTTGCGGATCTAAAATTCACATATGTCGTGTCATGCCAGGTCTACGGGAACCAGAAAAAGTCAAGTGACGGCAGGGATCGAAGTTGTTACAATAACATTTTACAGCTCATGCTAAAGTAAGAAAGCTGTCACTGTTTTGAAATCAAAACGTTCATGCTTCTTCTTCTAGCTTAGTTTTTTAAATTTAATTTTATACGTTATTTTTAGGTATCCATCCTTGCGTGTTGCCTATATAGATGAAAGGGAGGAGACAATCAATAAAAAATCACAAAAAGTTTTTTACTCCGTGCTGCTCAAAGGATGTAACAAATTAGATGAGGTATATATCAAGCCAATTTGTAGTATTGATAATCTCTTACATAATAAGGCCTTGCCTGAATTTTGTTCATGATTTTATAGGAAATATATCGCATCAAACTTCCCGGCAATCCTACTGAAATTGGCGAAGGAAAACCTGAGAATCAGAACCATGCCATCATTTTCACTCGCGGTGAAGCACTTCAGACCATAGACATGAACCAGGTAGCTTTCGTCTCTTAACCCTCAAGCAGTTTGTTGATTCAAACTTGTTGTCTCATTCTTTTTTTTTTCCCATATCAGGACAACTACTTTGAAGAGACTTTCAAAATGAGAAACGTGCTACAAGAATTTGATGAAGGTCGTCGTGGCAAGAGGAATCCTACAATTTTGGGTCTTCGTGAACACATATTTACTGGAAGGTATAAGATTATTTATACCTTTAGTCGCTCTTGATGTTATGTCTCCACATTTTTGGCACTATAGCACTGTTGTTTCTAATCTTTCTTGACTGGTTTTTCTTACTCCACAGTGTTTCATCACTTGCTTGGTTCATGTCAAATCAAG
Source organism: Moricandia arvensis (assembly GCA_905132765.1). Lineage (NCBI taxonomy): Eukaryota > Viridiplantae > Streptophyta > Magnoliopsida > Brassicales > Brassicaceae > Moricandia > Moricandia arvensis. Next base: position 100,578 of record CAJHQP010001170.1, on the reverse strand, counting down.
AAACAAGTTTCGTTACCATTGGCCAACGTGTTCTGGCAAATCCTCTGAGGTATTCTCATATATTGTGACTAGGTGAAAGATCCTTGCTACCCTTCCTTTTGTAGCTTCAAATCTGACTGCAAAAGTAGCAGCAGTCTCTGCATCATCGAATCTTATAGATTAACTTGGAACTATATCTTTTCCAACTAACTCACGTTTCTTTTACAGGGTACGTTTCCATTATGGCCATCCTGATATATTTGATAGAATCTTCCACATTACAAGGGGAGGCATTAGTAAGGCTTCAAAGATAATAAACTTAAGCGAAGATATCTTTGCAGGTAGAGAACGGTTCTTGTTGACAAACGTTCAACTCTCTTTTTTTTGTGATTGCTAATCATGGTAACAAACAGGGTACAATTCAACTCTTCGTGGGGGTTATATTACACATCACGAGTATATCCAAGCAGGGAAAGGGCGTGACGTAGGGATGAATCAAGTTTCGGTTTTCGAAGCCAAAGTTGCGAATGGTAATGGAGAACAAACACTAAGTCGTGACGTTTACCGACTTGGACGTCGGTTTGATTTTTACAGGATGCTCTCCTTCTACTTCACCACTGTTGGTTTCTATTTCAGTAGTATGGTATGCGTAATTCCTCATTCAAATATAGTTACTTCCTCTTGTAGAAAGCATGTCTTTTCTTGGATTGTTCAGACGAGCAAAAAGCATTTGTCTCTTGTGTGTTTCAGATAACGGTTCTCACAGTATATGTGTTCCTTTATGGGCGTCTTTATATGGTATTGAGCGGATTGGAAAAGGAGATTCTGCAAAGTGCATCTGTACATCAATCCAAAGCTCTTGAGGAGGCACTAGCAGCTCAATCTGTTTTCCAGTTAGGTTTTCTGATGGTTCTACCAATGGTTATGGAGATTGGCCTAGAAAAAGGGTTCCGCACGGCCTTGGGTGAATTCATCATAATGCAGCTTCAGCTTGCCTCTGTTTTCTTCACGTTTCAGCTGGGAACAAAAGCTCATTTCTTTGGGAGGACGATTTTGCATGGAGGTTCTAAGTACAGAGCAACTGGTCGTGGGTTTGTTGTTTTCCATGCCAAGTTTGCGGATAACTATAGACTATACTCGAGAAGCCACTTTGTCAAGGGGCTGGAGTTGATCATGCTACTGATAGTTTATCAAGTATATGGAAATTCGTACCGTAGCTCAAGTCTTTATATATACATCACATTTTCAATGTGGTTCCTAGTGACTTCTTGGTTGTTTGCTCCGTTTATATTCAACCCATCTGGATTTGAGTGGCAAAAGACGGTGGACGACTGGACTGACTGGAAAAGATGGATGGGGAACCGCGGTGGCATTGGAATCGTTGTTGAAAAAAGTTGGGAATCATGGTGGGAATCAGAGCAAGAACATCTCAAGCACACAAATTTAAGAGGAAGGGTTCTCGAGATATTTCTCGCGCTGCGTTTCCTCCTTTACCAGTATGGAATTGTGTACCACCTCAACGTCGCTCACCGCGACACAACACTTCTGGTATAATAATTTTCTTTTTCTTCTTTTATGCTTTTATCTTTGACGAACTCCAGTAACTTTGAAACCTTTCTTTTTTAAGGCTTATGGACTCTCTTGGGGAGTCTTGTTGTCAGTTCTTCTCGTCCTGAAGGTAAGGCTCCGAAACAACTCCTATACTCAGAGATAGGACCGTGGGTTGGTTTATTTTCTCATATTGATGATTGTTATGTTTAATCATTTGACAGATGGTATCGATGGGTAGAAGGAAATTTGGTACAGATTTTCAGGTTATGTTCAGGATTCTCAAGGCGCTACTCTTCCTCGGTTTCTTGTCAGTCATGACTGTATTATTTGTAGTCTGCGGCCTCACCATTGCAGATGTATGCGCTTCATTTCTCGCTTTCTTGCCTACCGGCTGGGCCATTCTTCTTGTAAGTTTCTTATTTGCACAGGAATCTTCTATCTTTTCTTTGATGAATGAGAATACAGTTTGTTAATCTGTTGACTAATGTTTTTGAAGATCGGGCAAGCTCTGCGTGGCGTGCTCAAGGGACTAGGATTCTGGGACTCGATTAAAGAGCTAGGGAGAGCGTACGAGTACATAATGGGGCTTTTGATATTCACACCCATTGCAGTCTTATCTTGGTTCCCATTTGTGTCTGAGTTCCAAACCAGACTGCTGTTTAACCAAGCCTTCAGTCGCGGTCTCCAGATCTCTATGATCCTCGCCGGAAAGAAAGACAAAGAGACACCGGCCCCCTCCAAGTAGACACCTTCGTATTCTTTTATCTTCATTCTTTTTATTCAGTTGTTGTTTTATTGATTCGGTCTTCAAGATCATAGAGAAAATGTTTAGACCACACATAAGAGTAAGCCAGTTTGTTCAAATAGTCCATGGAAATTCCTTTGTAAACTTTTTTACAAATCAGAATACAGAAGAAACCAAACCATCTCTATTACTTGATTTTCCTATGGATTCTTCCTGAACAAGTTTCATAGGTTTAGAACAGAGTTCCTTCTTGAATTAGTGCTCTTTTATTTGTTGTAATCCATAAGTTCTTTAACTCCCCTGCAACTATGTCTCATGTTTTTTTTTGGTATCGAGAAGGATGAAGAACATTGTGTAGTATTTTGATAGTCATTAAGAGTCGAGAAAAACACCACAATCATTGTAGTATTAGTATGGTCATGTCTAAAAAGTGATTAGGGATAGAACGACCATACAAGTCTATAAAATAACTTCAATTAATTTCCAAAAAACATGACATAGAAAAAGCGAACAGTCGTAGGTGATGTCGAACTTTGGAGGAAAGCTAAACCGAAAAGGGAGGCGAAGCAGCATAAAGGTTTTTGTTGTTGGTATACGTCTCAGAAAATGAAACCAAACGTGGCAAGGTTTTTGGTGGTTTCAGGATTTTCATGCTCAACCGCAGACGAGAAACAAGACCTTGCTTTCATGTCAGATGCCTGTAATACAAGGATAAAAGAATGTACTTAGTCTGTGACTATGAGTGCAAAATAGAAAATTATCAAGAGACACCATAAAATGATTCTCAGAACAGCCTAAGATAAAATATTTGACTAACTATTATCGTGCTGAAGAATCAATTTGTAAAAGAATCAGCGTCCAAAGTTTTGGATATCAAGCAAACAAAAGACTTCTATCTCAAATTCACTCAAAGGAGTGTAAGCATATGGTCTGAAGTATATATCTCCACCCCAACTAAATGCATAAGAGAGAAGGCAGTGCTGGAGTTACATCTTTTTGTTCTGTAAAAATTATTAGGGAGACATAAACTAAGATGAGAAACCATGAGTTTTGTTTCAGAGTTCCATTTGAGGTTACGCAATTCAACACTCTCTTCTTTGAAATCCACTAATGTAAACCATATGAGGAGACAGCCTACACGAAGTGCTAAGCAGCAAAACTAAACAACCTAGAGGCGTGCACAAAGATGATGGAACTTTTTACCTCTTGAAGAGTTCAGAAAAGTAGCGAGTACCGTTGTAAGCTACGAACCACATCAACACTACCACCAAACCATCTGAATAGAGAGTTGAGGAAAGGCCAAAGAAGATGCACAAGCAGATATCTAACATTTCCTCACCAAGCTGCTTTTTTTCAATCAGAGCTAATATCAAAAAACATTATTCAGCAAAAACTATTTAATGTCATCATAAGACTGAACAGAGACATTGCTTTAGAGACAACAACAACAACACGAGTGACGAGAAAGAAACTCAGTGGCACTGGCACCATATATTGATATTAAAAAATCAAAACTTGCATATCTTCCTAACGATCCAAGAGCATCATCACATCATTCTCAAACTAGACACCAAAAGCAGAAGACCAGATCTCTCAAGCAGAAATGATAGAGAGAAAAAAGGATACTGAAGAGGTATCGTTCCCACCAATCAAGCATGTAGAGCCCGAACGTAACATTGTAAAGGTATATTTTGCGTTGAACCCAGTTCATTTTTGATCCAGTTCCTACAATGAAGAGAAAAAAACAGAGAATATAAATCTGGGTTCAATGATCTTAAACACAGATTATTCAAGACTCAAACTTTACCAGGTGAATCCTGAAGAGAACGTGATGTCGAGAGATTCGAGATCTAACTTGAGAGATTCTCAAGTGTAGAAGAGAAGAATCAAAATTGGACGGAGACGACAAAGCTGGAAAAGTCTTGTCTTAAGACCGGTTTAGTTGTAAAGTTCGGTTTAATGTAACCAGTTAGTTAATACTGGTTATGTGGGACTAAACCGGGTTCTTAATTGTATTCTCTTATCCACGCTGCTATTGTGAGAAGAAGGCCAAATATGGTAACGACGACGACGAGCCTCGTCAGAGCTCCGTTGGTGTTTGCTCGATCAAAACAGATTCCGAAGACACTAAAGTGCTTCGCTTCCACCGTAAACTCCGAACTTCTCCGTTCCCAGCTCGATCAGCTTCACGCGGAAGCAGAGTCCACTCGTGCTAAAGGTCTGACCTTTAGTCGCTAATCTTCATCTTAATTGGAATCAGTACTGTATTTGATGCCAAGTTTGGTTTTTTCTTTCTTGGTCCAAAGCAAATAGTAATAGGTTGAGACTTTTGAGATTATCCGAAGCTGCAGAGAATCTACGGAGACAAGCATCTGTTCATGTTCAGACAGGGAAAGAAAATGATGCAAGAGAGTTACTTCTCCAGAAGAAGAAAGTCATGCAAGCTTTAGACAAGGCCAAAGCTCGTATCGAGTTGCTCGATACCCTTTCTTCAAAACTTAACGAGGTAGAATAGAGAGAAACGTCTTGTTGTTACTTGTTATCTCATCATCCTAGTTCAGTTTGAATGTTAAGATATGTTAGAGCTTTTGTTGTCTGTTATTGGAGACAATCTATCTAAACATGTGTTGAGAAAGCTTGGTTTGGTTTCAGGCAATATCTGTCAAGGAAACACAGCTGATTGGGAATATATCTTTAGATCTCCAAGTAGATAGAGAGAGTTCTTCAGATGGAGTTCACATTGTATCTCCAAAGCCTGAATCTACTGAAAACGAGCAAGAGAATGTCCCAACTGACTTGGATTCTCAGGAAAGTCCATTTGAGGAACACCAAGAAACTGTCGGTACCAATGATCATGTACTGGAAGAGGCTTTAAGTGGCAGCATCTTCAAAGAAGTGTCTTCTTATAAGTCTTTCCTGGAAAATATAGACCAGAAACTTGGAAAAATCGAGGCAGAACTAGTCACTGTTGTAAATGTTGCATCGTTGGTGCTTAATCATGAAGATAAACCCAAGAATCTAAAGGTTCAGCAAACAGCAGAAATTCTTGAAGAGATTCGTTGTGTAAGGGAAAGGTAATGCACTCAAAAACATCACTAAGCTTTACTCCTAATCACTGTAGTGTTACTTATTACATGAAGTTCATTGTTTTGCTTGTGTAGGATTGCAAATATCATTATCAAAGAAGCAACCATCAGTTAAGTGCTTCTAGAGCCTTCTTGGTCTCATTCAGGTCTATGGACTATGGTCATTATCTTGATGTGATGTGAATATTAAATACACATTTAATTTTGACGTGATATGTATACACAACTTAGGTGCATAAACATTCATGACATATCTTCCTTACTGAAAGAATTTAATACATGAATTAACTACATATACCAAACTATGCAATAATTTTCAGATGTTTTTGTAAAATAATTGATGGCAGCAAAGCGACATCTTGAGGTTCTGGACTAAACAAATCAAGAAACAAAGACTATGTATAACCAAACATTCCCATTACATATCAGTAGTCGTGAGAAAAAAAAAAAAAGATGATGACAAAGTAAAATGATGCCAATAGCATTTTAAACATCTAAGTCCTGAAATAACATTTAACTATTAAACAAAAAAAACTGATGAAAATATTGATTATTTTATTTGACAATGCCTTCATTTCCAGCAAGAACCAAGTACTTGTCCCTCCTTGTGAGATTAGTGCATTCGAATCCCAAAACTCTAGCAAGTTCTCCTTGTATGAAATTTGCAACTTCAAAGCTTGACTTACCTCCTGCACAAGTCATCTCTTTAGGCAACTTCTTCAAAACCTCAAGACAATAAGCCGGCCTAGGGTTCATTAGAAAGAAGATAGGGTCTAAACACTTGAGCCCACTCGCGGTTGTACCATAGAACATGCTCACTCTAGCATCCACAGCCACGGGAACAATGTCTTCGGTTAACTCAGCAAAGAGAGGACTGAATCTCAGTAGATAAGGCTCTCTACAAGTAGTCCCTTCAGGACAAACCACTAGGTCTCCTTTGCTTAGTAGTCTCTGCATCGCCTCACCATCTTTCTTCCTGTCTCTCTTGAGGCTCACAGTCTTGAGAGGAGCTATGAGCTCGGAGAATTTGCTTAGGCTGTAAGTAACTGCGGTCAAGGGCTTGCCGAGAGACGTGGTGAGAAAAACAGGATCAAGAAGGGTCCTATGGTTGCATACATACAACACCCCAGTTTTACCTTTCTCTGGACGACCGTTGTGCAAGTTATGGCTCTTGAAAGTGATTCTAACACCAGTCACAGCACCAATAAAGTTGGCTACATGGTAAGGAAGCAAGACTCCTGTCAAGATCCTCAAGACAGCAAGGAAGAAACCGAGAGGGAGCCACATGAACATAGCAAGTGTAGCTGATGGTGTTGGCAAGAAAGCTAATCTCCCGTCATGGAATATCAATGGCTTTGGGTATCTTTCTCTAGGAAGAGTGTTGTTCTTGTTCATGAACTCTTCTTCATTCCAAAGATAAGCTTCCTGTGTGGGAAACGTAGAAGAAAACTGAGAGTTAGTAACTACTTTGTATGAAACTTAGAAGTAATGAAAACGTGAGAAGCAAGTTACTTTGCAAATGGAGATGAAGCTGTGATCTTGAAGGCTTGAAGAGCTTCCAATACCAAGTGCAGGCTTCTTGTTGTTGTTAACAAAGAAGTAGTCTTTGGCTGCTTTATGTTTCACGACGAAACCAGACCCTGAAGTTAAGCCGGTGTAGACTTTCCTCCCTATAACTTCTATCTCTTGCAACTTAGTCCCGATCACATCATCAGCGTTAAGATGCTCACTTAAAAACTTCTCCACCATCACTTGAGGCAAGCTCGTGAACACGACTTTGGAGTACGTAGTTCGGGCCCATATGTTGTAAACTTGGACGTTCAAGTTCTCGAGGAAGAACTTGGGTAGAACCGACCTGGAAACGTTGTCCATGTCTTTGACTTTAAGACCAGAGAAAGTTATGAAAGTGAGGACTTTGAGTTTGGTTTCTTGTGGCAGAGCCCAGAGGAAAGAGCAAGAGACCAGGAGAAAGGTCGCTCTGATGATCGAACCTCCTTCGAAGGCTATGAGCATGAAGTAAGGGAAGGACACGTGGAAGTGTTTGCTCGAATGTTGTCTCAAAAGAACACCATCGACGTCACAAACCAAGGTGTCTTCAACAGAAACAGAGCATGCTCTGTTTCTATCTAGAGGATCTTGATACTTTGTAATGCTTGGGAAGAGATGGTTTAGTGAATCTTGATTCTGTTGGTGGTGGTGGTGATCATGATGATGAGAAGTGATGTGTAAAGACTGTGATTTTGAGAGGTTTAAGAAGTTTTTAAGTTGAAAGCCATAGCCTCTAAGCTTTCTTGCAGCTCTATAACATGAGTTAGCAAGAAGACGGTAAAGAACCCATTCTGCAAGAATCACAAGAAGCTCTGGAAACACCATGGCTATAACTTACAGAAGAGAGAAGGGAAGAAAGATGAGTTAATGTGTTGAAGAGTACAAAGAGGAAGCAGAGGAGACTTTTATATAGTGAGTGATGATGATAGGGGAGAGCAGAGGTGGTGTGAAGGTTGACCCTTTTTAAAAGTTATTTTTGCTTTTAAAATTTTTGGTTAACACACACATCTTGCATTAACTGTACGCCACAACATCTATGAATTAATTTTAGTAGGTGTTTGTATTTGTTTCCAAGAAGATTTTTTTTTCTTTTTGAGAAAGGGCCTTTGTTTCCAAGAAGTTATGGTTGATGATTCTATTGCTACCTGTATTTGGCTATTTACATACATCAATCTAACATTATAGTGTTGTTGTTGCAGTCATGGTTGTTGTTGCAGTCATCACGTGATTCTCACTGTTATTGCTTTTGTTTTTTCGCAAAAAGTGTCTGATATTTTTTGCATAGATTAACAAAATTATTAGAATGCGTTATATAATTATTAATTACACATATTCAACCAATAATTTTTTTAAAAAATTAAATTATTTATAAAATTAATACACTTGTAATTAATATTTAACTAAAAACTATATTGAAATTTTAAAATAACATTTTTGTGTAACAAGAAAAATGTTAAAATAATACTTTATTTAGAAAATAGAAGGAAAGAGTATATTTTTAATGTCTGTGTACGTTGGTTCATCTCTATATGTTCACTGATCACAACAACGTATAAAATCACAGCAACGTACCACACAAGATAATCACGTTTGAGTCGTTGGCTATAACGATCATTAAAGATGAGATTAAGATCTTTAAACCCCTATCACGATTAGAAATCCAACGAATTAGTTGTTGCTACTAGCTAGTTTCACGACAAATGTCGTGTTTTTAGTATCCACATAATACCTTGATTAGCAAAAGCCTCAATAAGTCAACCATTATCAATATATAACCATAGTTGATAACAGTTCATCTTAACCTAATATCTTCAAAAAAAAAACATAACGTTATGTGAACACGCTTACTTAGAATTAGAAAAAAAACGCATTTGATTTGTTTCCCAAGTTTCAAAGAGTGCACCTTTTTCTGCAGAGCTTTATAACAACTTATTATTAGGTTTTGCAGTTGGTGACCGGCCCTTCCTTTTTACTATTCCCTCCGTTTCAGTTTAGTTGTCGTTTTAGGTTTTTACACACAGATTAAGAAAACATTTAATTTTACATATTTTCAAAATAAAAACACTATTACCTATACACCTAACCACATTTTAACCAATAGAAAAATAGAATTATATACAAAATCATTAAATTTTACATTGAAATTATAAAACGACACTTATTTTGAAACGAAAATTTTACTCTACAGCGACAAGTAATTTGAAACGGAGGTAGTACAAAAACTCTGCACAACTTTCAAAATTTGTTGTTCCTTTTTGTTAATTTCTTTTCTGTTTTTTAAAAAAAGTTTTTTTTTTTTAAGTTGATACATGTAAATTATGGGAAGTTCCATTTTTGACATTTTCAACTGTAGGAATATTTAAAGAAAGCGTGAGCTGGGGAGAGCTAATAACACATCTCATGAAATAATTATGAACGGTTAAATACTAACATAAGTTTTTTCTTTTTAAATACTATCATAATTTTTTTTTGATAACCGTGGGGGATCATAGACGGTAAACTCAGACTAATTAATCTTCACGAAACTTTCCATCCGGACACGCATGGTTATAGGTGGGAAGGTGGCCAAGACAACTCAAACCCAAGGCGGACACTCCAGTTAGAGTTCATTTACCATTAGACAAAGAGCTCTTGATTAAATACTATCATAAGTTGTGTTGGTTTTTATTACGAAAATGTTGAATGATCTTAATTACTTTTTCTATTTCAGTTTATTTAGTGTTTAAAATTTTTATTTTCGTTGCAAAATATGTTATATTCTCATTATTCTACATATAATTTAATGTATTTAAAATTTATGATCAATTCCAAAATGCTGCATTTTTTTTATTGGTTGGATTAGTTTTATTTAATGGTCGTCTTATGTAACCAAAAAAAAACTATATAAAATTTGTGTTTTATTAATTTTTGTGCAAAATCCTTAAACACCTATTAAAATGAAGCCAAGGGAATAGTACATTCCAGCAGAAGCTTACAATACACATGTACTCCATATATCAAATTTTGTTTGTATTTGGAAATTGGAAATGAAAACATCTTAACTTTCATTGGAAACACTTCAGACCAAAATCTAAAATGCTTTCGGTACGAGAACTGATTCTAACCAAAAACATGACATGTACCAATGTACAAATAGATAAAAGACAAGTCACTATCCAACTCTCAAATCTTAAACCGATCGAACGACAACTTATGTCACCTCACGATATAATTATGCAATAATCCCAACCCTTACCTATCTATTTATATGTCTAAACATTAGACAGTCTAATTACTACTACCACGTATTCACTGGACCAGGCTTACTTATGAGGACATCAATACGATAGTTAAAGTTAGATGGATTCTGTATTAACACATCTCACCGGTGCAACCCACATATCATTTATTCTTCCATTGTACTGCAATTCTTTCTAACATTTCACTCTAACCACAATCCAATGTAGTTGTAATGAGTGTAACAAGATTAGTAATTTGTGAAATAAACTGTATGAATTGGTTTATTCGTTTAGTTTCCAAATTTAAGTGGAACACTAAACAAATCTCACTATACTATGATCCTTGTAGAATATTATAAAAAAATATTTTTTTATGTTTCATATTTCATATTAAGTGTCGTTTTAACTTTTTAAATTTTTTTAATTATTAATGTTATTTCATATTTTCAATGTAAAAATTAAATAATTTTTATAGCTTTATTCTTATTTTTATTTCATTAAATTACCAAAATCAAACAAACTAATTTATTAAATAGAAGTAAAACAAAAAAAAAGTAATATATTAAATGTAATGGAATGACTTCTACTATTCTTTTTTTTGTATTTCTTTTCAATCCACTGATAAACTTGATTACCAGTTTCAGCCATACATTGATATGGTAGATTCATAATCTAACAGTAGGTATAAGGGCATCTTTAACGCTAGGTGAAAGTGTTTCTTATTGAGTGGGGGGTCTATTTTTTAAGCAAAAACGTTTTTTGCATAGCCAAAATAAGGAACGTGTGTTGAGGGTTGTTTGCACTGTTTGCAGGCTCCATCACCACGTGGCAGCACGCAATTGGTGCATTTTAAATTTTTTTTTTTAAAAACAAAAAGTTAAAAAAAAAAGAAAAAAATTATTAAGAGACCCTTGTGGGGTTAAAGATGCTCTAACTATACATGCATCGGGACAGCCTTTGGAATCTTAATGGATATCTTGCCTAATCCCATATTTATGATGCCTATCAATAAAAAAATGTCGACATATATAGAAAGAAGAAAAGTCAAACAATAGTAAATGTAGATATAACAGTAAATGTCGTGGACGAAACATGGAGAAGCGTGAAGAAGGAAAGAGTAATTTGATGCATAAAACGTGTTTGTGAACATTCAATAACATGGCCTGGACTATTTGAAATGTGTTATCGATCGTGTGAGTCTCTACATCCCTCTGTTGCTAGCTTTCTAATTCTACCGACTCTCCACTTTTCGAGACTATATTTGTACCGGTTACAATTGAACATTTCTTTAATAATAGACGTAGTCACGTAAAAGATTAAAAAGAAGAAGACATATACATAATAAGCTGGTACGTACAACGTAGTAGTATATATTTCTTTTTGACTTCAAACACGGTGCGTAATAATTTATATGAAACGATATATTCATGTAAATAGAGAAAATCTACGTAGAATGACAAGGTAATCTTAAATATACGTCATCATGATTTGATTGTACAAATACTGGTTCGTTAACTATACGCATCACTTAGATTTACTTGTATAAATTGGTTCGTTAGTTATACGCATCAAAACCTAATCTCAGTATCGACGGAGATGTACACTGAGGTAGTCATATGACATAACTGGATGTTAAGTCGTCAAAGTAATCTGAATCATCAAAAGTGGATAACATCGCCATCAAAAATAAAAAAGACTCGTATACGTTTACGCATACACGTGTTGTAACATTTTTAAACTTCTAAAAAGTCAAACATTGGTCCTTTCCTCTTAAATGTGTTGTCTTGTTTCTGGATTATGTTTTGGACTGTCTCGACTTTGATTCTTTCTAGTTATGAATATATTATCACCGCTGTTCTTACTGTCATTAACTACATATACTCCAAATCAATATGGTATTTAGAAGTATACTATAAATAGTTAAATAAAACCCTAGCTGAGGTTGCATATATAGATCATGCACAGCTACAGTCACGTAAAGTCAACGCCATTAACTTTTGAAGATATGCACCGACGTTCTGTACCGGTAATATCATAGCGTGTAGACGAAAAAGTCATGCATGTCCATCGTCGAGCGCTTCACCCCCAAAAAATAAAGCAAAATTAGGATAAACTAATTAAAGTCTCATTTAATTTATATTATGGTTTAAATTGCTTAGGTTCATATCTAATCCCTCTGTTTCACTTTATTTGTCATTCTAGGTTTTTACACACAGATTAAAGAAACATTTAATTTTACATATTTTCAAGATAAAAATACAATTACCTATACACCTAATCACTTTTCAACCAATAGAAAAATAGAATATTATATAAAGCTAATTAATTTTGTCTCGAAATTCTAAAACGACACTTATTTTGAAACGATTTTTTTTTCTCTAGAATGACAACTAATTCGAAACGGAGGGAGTAACAATAATTGAAGACAAAAGTAATCTCCATCCATCTTTGCATGTGTCTTCTTTTTTCTATTAAAAGAAAACTATTTTGGTAGTTTACAACAATCAATTATCCAAATAAGACAATTCAGTTATTTTGAACCACATGTCCGAAATTCGAAATTTAAAGATTAGAATTTCACAAATTTCGATTAACTTGCTGATAGACATTCTTGTGGTATCTAGGCAGCACGATCTTTCTAGATCGGGCTTGTTAATGAGCCGATGTTGATATATTGTTACCAATATTGAAAAAAACTGCACTGGTCTTAAATACAGCCAAATAGAACACGAGGTGTGGCATGCATGACCCATAACATGGAAATTAATCAATACCACTTAGTAACCCAACACAGTTCAAAGAGCTCTTCTCATAAATGTAACGACAGTGTCTGAACGTGTGACCAACTAGCTACTCATTCAAACTGGGATGTCACCTAGCTGCAATGGAGAGGTGGCAGATGACCCAGTGAAATGGTCAGGAAAGAAAATTGTAAGTGCTTTTCTCGAGTAATTGGTAGTTCAAGTGGTATTAATTTCACATTGCACCCATTGGTTTCAGTTTCACGTTCTAGTCTCTTAAACTCATAATGCCACCACTTAAAATTTTAATCCCTCAGTTCTGAGAAATGACTTTTTGAATATTTTGCCGCCCAATACAAAGAGAACAAACTGAGTTACCTACTCAAACATAACGCGGCAATATAAGTGAGATTAGGTGACTAACGAGAAAATGCATGTTGACTATTTATTTTAATGGTCCTATTTTCTTTTTATTTATTTTTTATCCTTGAAGAAATAAATTAATACATTGAACAAAGAAGAATCTAGTGGAAGAGAAACGTGCATGCAAATGTTGCGGAAAGTATTATAATTGGTGAGGTAGTTAAGGGCATGCTGGTTTCGTTGAATGTTTTGCATAAGCACGTTATACCCAAACCATTTATTCATTTTTTTCTACGTAGTTATCATACATTTTATGCTTTTAGCTCAAACATACAATTTTCCACAACCACCACAATTTATAACATTTAACAACCCATCATACCAAAGATAACAAAACTCTAGTGTTGATTTTGAATAATATTACCTAACTCTGAACAATCAATTTCTAACAAGAAAATTATGCTAATCATTAGACATTATATTAAGATATATCCGGTTTTAACATTAGTTTATTTTAATGGAAAATTAATCACTCTTATCTACATCGCCATATATATATTTCAGTCTGTTCCTGCATAATAAGTGAAGTTTGTACTAGTAGATGAGCTCATTAATTAAAATTGTAGATATACCACAGAAAGAAAAGGTCCCATGGTGAAATATTTATTTATTGCTAAAACCGCATGGGCTCCAATAATTCAACGTGCCAAACTTTGGTTTTAACATTTATTTATGGACAACATTCATCAACTCATGCCAAACTTCGGTTGAAACATTTATTTATGAATAACATTCATCAACTCCTATCAGTTGATCTCAGACTTGTTCTCATTAAGATGTACTGTTTATACTGATGAGGCATGTATATATGATGCATCTAGTCTAGATGTCACATACACTGCTTACTAGTTATATTTTTTTTTTCTAAACATATATGATCAAATTATTTTCTTTGGAAACGTACCTATAAGGAGAAGATCCGTAGTTTAGCTTGTGAGTTATATGTGTTTATATATGTCAGCTCTTGACTCTAGAGACATTTAGTTGTCTGCTAGCTTTGGATTGCGAAAGTTCTATGGACCTTGTCATCGTTGTATCTGTTAGAATTGATGATTTATGAAGAGAAAGAGTATGAACACTCAAGAACACTCAAGAACACTCAAGAATAAGAAGGAGAGAAACTTATTTCCTTGATTCATTTCTTTGCAAATACATTGTAATATATAGAGAATACAAAAGACATCTTCCATAAACAAGGTCCATGAATTCATGAACTCCCATAAACAAGGTCCATGATTTTGGGAACCATGTTTTAAGGATCCATGAATTCATGAGCTCCCATTAACAAGGTCCATAATTTTGGGAACCATGTTTTAGGGATCCATGATTTCTTCATGTCAACACTCCCCCTCAAGCTTGACCATATGAAATAAGTCAAGCTTGGAAAGCCATGAAGTATTCCCTCATTAAAACCTTTACTTGGAAAAACCACTTGGGATAAAAACCAAGCAAAGGAAAAAGAGTAGAACACTCCATGGTGAGGGGATCACTGACATGGAAGGTTTATGAGTCCTAGTCTTGGAAGAATGGACTCACAAACTTTGCTGCTGGCCGCCTTGGTGAAGATGTCCGCCAGTTGATCTTCACTCCTTGTGTAGCATGGGAGGATCACTTGCTGCTCTACTGCTTGTCTTACCTTGTGGCAGTCTACTTCTATGTGTTTTGTCCTCTCATGGAAGACTGAATTGGACGCAATGTGTATTGCGGCTTGGTTGTCACAATGCATGGTCATGGGGTTGGTGATCTCAATCCCCAAGTCGCCTAGAAGACTCTTTATCCAGATGAGTTCACTGGTTAATTTCCTCATTGATCTATACTCTGCTTCTGCACTTGAACAAGACACAACCTTCTGCTTCTTACTCTTCCATGTAACCAAATTTCCTCCAATGAATGTGCAATAGCCGGTAGTTGATCTTCTGTCTGTTCTGTCTCCAGCCCAATCTGCATCACAATATCCAACAACCTCAGTGTTTCTGTTGCAAGCCATCCATACGCCTTGACCCGGAGCCTCCCTTAAGTATCTTAGGATTCTCTCCACCATGTTCCAGTGATGAACCTTGGGATTTTGCATGTGCTGGCTCACCTGATTTACTGCAAAACAAACATCTGGCCGGGTAATGGTTAGATAGATCAGCTTTCCAACAATTCTCCTATATTGCTTGACATCTTCAAATGGAGTATCTTCATACTCCCCCTCTCGCAGTGTCTTGTAGCCTTCTTCAAGTGGTGTCTTGGCTTGTCTTCTTCCAAGATCTCCTGCCTCCTTTAGAATATCCAAAGTATATTTTCTTTGGGACATGAACAACCCCTCCTTTGATCTACACATCTCAATACCGAGGAAGTACTTCAGTTCACCTAGATCCTTGATGTCAAATGCGGTCTTGAGGAATGTCTTGGTGGCACTGATCCCCTCCTTGTCACTACCAGTAATGATGATGTCGTCCACATAGACTAGGATCACAATAATCCCGGACTTGCTGGTGAGAGTGAAGAGTGTGTGATCCGCTTGAGACTTCACAAATCCTCTTCCATTCAATGTAGTGCTTAGTTTGTGGTACCAAGCTCTTGGTGATTGCTTCAAGCCATAGATCGCCTTTCTGAGTCTGAGGACATTTCCTGGCTTTACCATCTCTTTCATTCCCGGAGGTGGTCTCATGTACACTTCATCTTCTAGTTCACCTTGTAGAAAAGCATTCTTTACATCCATTTGCCAAAGATCCCACTCTAGGTTCACTGCCAATGAGATGAGTATCCGGATTGTATGAAGCTTCGCCACTGGTGCAAACGTGTCTAGATAATCTTCTCCATACACTTGTGTGTATCCTCTTGCTACCAGTCTGGTTTTCTTCCTTTCTGGCTTTCCATTTGCAAGATACTTGATGGTATGCAAGAGTCTGCTGGTCACGGCTTTCTTTCCTCTTGGAAGCTCAGTCTCATACCAGGTGTTGTTCTTGATCATGGCATTGATCTCTTCTTCAACAGACTCTCTCCATTCTTTGTCTTGCATTGCCTCTTCATAGGTGTTTGGGATGTACTCTTGATCCAATTCTCCAATGAAGACTTGATGTTCTTCTGGATATTGAGCAAGCGAGCATACTGCACTCACTGGATGTGCCACAGCTTTAGCATTGAAGTAGACTTTCGGTTGCCTGATTCTTGTGCTCCTTCGCAAAGGTTGTATCTGATCAGGTGCTGCCTCATTTGTTTCTTCTGGAACTTGATCTTGAGTCTCAGGAACTGATTCTGATTTGGTCTCATCCTGATCATGAGCTTCTTGTTGATTCCCCCTTTCAGGGTCAGGATGGGCAATTTTTTCATTTTCATTAATCACATCTTCTTCAACTACAGCTTCTGGAACCGGTGCAGTAGCTTCAGGGATATTCCTTCTTGTTTCTTGAGTTGCTGGAGACATGCCAATGCCGAAGTTCTCCAAAATGATTCTGAGGTTTGTGGCTCTTTCTGATTGCGGTAAGTCCCTCAGATCATCCCAATTCTTCACCTCATAATATCCCTTTGTTTCCACAAACTTCACATCCCTTGATATTAAAACTTTTCTGGCTACTGGATCATAGCACTTATACCCCTTTTGTGTTGGAGAGTAGCCAATGAACATCGCTTTTGTGCTCCTGGCATCCAGTTTGTTTCTCTGCTCCCCTGGTATCAGCACAAAGCAGAGACATCCAAACACCCGTAAGTGGTCCAAAGCTGGCTTGGTCTGGTTAAGGACTTCAAACGGTGATAGATCTTTGAGGACTTGAGTTGGAGTCCTATTGATCAGATAAGTAGCAGTCACCACCGCATCACTCCAGAATCTTTTTGGAACATTGGTGTGGAACATCATTGATCTGGCTACCTCCATCAGGTGTCTGTTCTTCCTTTCAGCAACTCCGTTTTGTTGAGGAGTATATGGACAGCTTGTTTGATGAATAATTCCATGTTGAGCCAGGTACTGTTTGAATGCATGACTTGTGTATTCTCCACCATTGTCTGATCTGAGGATCTTCAGCTTGGCATTGAAGTGGTTGGAGACATGAGCTTGGAAATTCTTGAAGGCGTCTAACACCCTATCCTTGGACTGAATCAGTGTCAACCAAGTGTATTTGGATTTTTCATCAATGAAGGTGACAAAGTATTTGTGATTCTCCCTTGACACACATGGAGCCGTCCATACATCAGAGTGAACCAAGTCAAAGCAACTCTCATAGGTGGTGCCAGACCGTGGAAAGACTATCCTACAATGCTTCCCCAATATGCAGGCTTCACACTCTTCATTCTTAGACACCACTCCAGGGAATATCAGGTTTAGAGCTCTTGTATGGGGATGTCCCAATCTGGCATGCCATATTGTGTTCTCAGCGCCATTAACGGTGCTAGCCAGGCAGTGAGGCATAGATGATTCTGGCACCATATTCCTCTCAAGATGATACATCTGCTGATGGTTGTGCCCTTTTCCAATGACCTTTCCTGTCTTCAGGTCTTGAAACTCAACTTCATCTGGTCTGAACACAACTTGGCAGCCCAAATCAATCGTAGCCCTTCTTACTGATAACAAGTTAGATGAAAATCCAGGCATATACAAGGCAGTAGATTCCTTATCAAACACTTTAAGGTTCCCTATCCCTTCTATCTTCACTTTATCACCATTTGCTATGACTACATTCCCTACGGCAGGCTGGATATTACTAATCAAGTTCCTATCACAAATCATGTGATGGCTTGCTCCTGAATCTATTATGATAGGTTTAGAGTCAAGAGAATGTGTACCAGCCTTCTTGGAAGCAATGAGAGCCAAGACAGTGCTCCAGATAAAGGAATTGGCGTCTTTTCTGGTCACAAAATCATCAGATGAGGTTTTACCAACTTGATTTTTCCACATGTCTTCAGTTGAATCACCCATGTGAGCAGAATACATGGTTCTCCCTTGAATTGCTTGATGCTCCTTGGGTTTACATTTATCCGGCTGGCCTTTGAGAGGATCACCATCATCTAGGCATGAAATCTTTCTTCCAGTAAAGAAATTATTTATCAGTGTGTTGAATGATGAGTCTAGGTGTAGGAGAAAGCTGAGGAACCGGTCGTTCTCATAGATGGTTTGGAGACTCTCCCATAAACACCCATAAGCGGTTTGAAGACTCTCCCATAGTCTCTTGGCGGTTTTGATGTGAGAATTGATCTTCAGGATTGGTTTTGACAAGGAGTTACAGATGAGAGCCAGAGCTTGTTGGTCTTCTTGAACCCATTGGTTGTGGTTGTTCACGTATCTATCTTCTTCAGCCATCCTCTTTGAAGTTCCAGCCTTCATGATATGGCTGTCCCAAAGTCCATGACATCCCAATGTGATTCTGGCCACTCTTGACCATGAGAGATAATTAGGACCCTCAAGGGTCACGGAAATTATGTTTTCCTTCTCCATTTTTATGATTTGCGGAATGAGAATAACATAAAAGCTTTGCTGAATAAAAGAGAAGGATAGAGAAGGTTTGCGGAATGAAGTAGGAGCTTAAAGCTCTGATACCATGTTAGAATTGATGATTTATGAAGAGAAAGAGTATGAACACTCAAGAACACTCAAGAACACTCAAGAATAAGAAGGAGAGAAACTTATTTCCTTGATTCATTTCTTTGCAAATACATTGTAATATATAGAGAATACAAAAGACATCTTCCATAAACAAGGTCCATGAATTCATGAACTCCCATAAACAAGGTCCATGATTTTGGGAACCATGTTTTAAGGATCCATGAATTCATGAGCTCCCATTAACAAGGTCCATAATTTTGGGAACCATATTTTAGGGATCCATGATTTCTTCATGTCAACAGTATCATCTCACTTGGTTTTACTTCTAGCTAGCTAGGATCCGGCTCGAATTTAAGGAGGTTTGAGAGATTGTTATTGAAGTGAAACGATACTTGATATTACATTATAAGAAAAATATTTATGTAAATTGTAACGACCCACCTATGTATATATTTGTTTACATGAACTACAAAAAAAAAAAAATTGTTTACATTGATTTTCATGTAGCCCATCAACGAACGAACAAGAACATCATTTGATATCTAACTAGAGACTAAAGCGGAGACCCAATTAGAACTTCCATTATGACCCGTAACTAAATATATGGGCCCTTTAAAAGCCTTAATAAGCCCATATGAACAAGATCATCATTTCATATCTAACAAGAGACTAAAGCGGAGACCCAAATTGTGATCCGTAACTAAATACAAGGGCCATTTTAGTTAGGGCCTTAAGAAGCCCATATGAACACTTTTTTACTGAAAGCATCTGGGGGAATCAAATCGCATTCCACACTTTTTGAGAGTTTTTTTTTTTTTTTCTGGCTAATCAAATCGCAAATTAATTGATTCCAATAACACCATCCACGATTACAGTTGAAGATTCTTACAGTGAACAATCAAAATTTTTTTCACTTGAAATAATCATAGAGATTACTGAATTTTTTGGCGAGCTATATGATAAATATTATAAAGAATATCATCACAAAGTAAATGTCAAAGAAAAAGAAACAAAAGTGGTGCGCACGTGCTTGGAAACTTTTTTTCACCTTTGTTCGATTCGTCGCTTTCAGCCGTCGATTCGTAACAGATCAGACTTGTTCGGTTATCATTGGTTTGCGGAGAAACGCGAAACCCTAATTGCATCGAATCGCAGAAAGTTGCTTATCCCCTTTTCTTCACCACTTTCACTGGTAATCAGAAAAGGTCGAAACTTTCCTTCCCCTTTTCACTATAAATCCCATCAACGAGCACCCTTTAGGGTTTAATCACTCGATTCATTTCCGGAGATGGCGGAAGAGATGAACAATAACGGCGACGCGACGGTCCAGGAGGATGCTAGTTTCTTGGATTCCGATCAGAAGGACGACGGTGGAACCTCGACGGAGTTGAATAAGAAGATCGGAGATCTCGAGTCTCGGAATCAGGAATTGGCGAAGGAGAACGGTGAGATCAGCAAGAGAATCGAGAGCCTTACGGCGGAGATGGAGGAGATGAAAGCAGCGGAGGCCAAGGCGAGGCGTAAGATGGGTGAGATGGAGAGGGAGATTGATAAATCGGAAGAGGAAAAGAAGGTTCTTGAGGCTATAGCTGAGAGATCCTCTGAGCTCGAAGCGGAAAAGGCGAGGCTTCAGCAAGAATTGGTCACGGCTAAGACGGAGAAGGAAGAGGCTGAGGCGGAGGCGAAGAAGCTCCGGGATGAGATTTCTCAGAAAAGAGATGGGATTGTGGAGTTGGAGAAGGAGGTTGCTGGGTTAAGGACTGTGAAGGAGGAGAATGAGAAGAGGATGAAGGAGTTGGAGACAAAGCTTGGTGCTTTGGAGGTGAAGGAGTTGGAAGAGAGGAACAAGAAGGTTAGAGCAGAGGAAGAGATGAGAGAAAGGATTGGTAATAAGGAGAAAGAGGTTGATGAGTTGAAGGAGAAGGTCAAGGGTTTGGAGTCTAGTGTTGAAGAAGGGAAAGCAGAGTTGGAGAAGTGGAAGACGGAGAAGAAAGTTGTGGAGGAGTCGTTGAGAGAGTCTGGGAAGAGAGTTGCTGCTATGGAGTTGGAGATTGTGGAGTTGGAGAGACAGGTGGATGAGTCTGAGAAGATGATAAGTGGGTTGAAGAACATGGTTGAGCCGGTGAATGGGATTGAGGTTAGGTCATGGGCACCGACCACTGTGAGTGGTGGTTCTGGTGGAGCTTTGGCTGGTGTTGCGGTTGCAGTGGCGGGAGCAGCTGTTGTCTTCTACGTTTACCGCTCGAAGAAGGCTTAATTCGAGGTAGAGTTTTGTGGAAGTTATGTCTTTTTGTTTTTGAAGTGTTTCGTACGATACCTTTCTTGTTATATTCCTTGAGAATGTGATTGATGTCACAACTTAGTAGTGTTTCTTTATATTGTGTGTTTTTGTTTACATCTTTCGTTACAAATACTCTCGGCAACAATCTAAGAGATTGAAAAAATAACCAGAGGGTTAAAGCAGAGGAATTTTAAAGAAAGGATACAAAACATAACTTTGAAAAACTGGGTGGGATTCTTGTTTATTATCTCTTCTTTGTTACTTCACATGGAAGTTGATCTTTCATGTAGTGGAAGATGATGATGATGATGTCTTGAGAAGTTCAAGAATTTCACAACAGCTCTTCCACCATGGCGTGGCTGTCTCACCCGCCTCTAGGAGTGGCTACAATTGTAAAAAGAAACAAGCATAAGATTCTATCTCATTGGAAGTTTTCTTGTGGTGTTTTTGATTCCAAACCTGATTGTCTGTGGATACGTGTAAGTCACGGTTTGCAACGCTACTGGTAAGCTGTGAAACAGCTCCAACGATCTTGGAGGAGACTTCACCTTTCTTCTCCTCCAAATTGTGTAGCATAGATTTGGCTTCATCTATGCCTCTTGAGACAACATTGTCCACTGCATCCTTTAAGACATCAGTTTTAGGGGTTTCAACAGAGGCTGTGATGGTTTCTTTGACTTCACCGAGAGCAGAGGTGGCCTTTTCCAATACGGATTCAGCCATTCTTATTTTGCTCCTCTGCCTCTGTTGTGTGTTTAAAAGTTGGTCAAGACGCAGGAGGTTATGAGAAAGAAGAAGAGATATATATAATGAGAGAAGAAAGCCAAAATTGAACTCTCCAAATTGGCGGGGCCTGTTTCAACGACCCTAATCTTCAACACTAATATAGAATCATGATTAGTTTTGTTTGTGTGGAGAAGACATCATCATTTGAAAAAGATAACTACTATTAACTATTTATAAGACACCATTTTTAAGACACCATTTCATCTACACACCAACCAAAAGCATGTTTACGAACCGGCAAGGACTTAACCAAACCAAACATTGATAAAACCGGAAATCACTGTTCTCTTCTCTTCTCCTACTGATGCACAACCTTAAGTTTGCAAGTATGTTAAAAGGTTGAGTTGGGCTATTTTAATTTATAGATATGACAATAAGTAACCTTTTATGGGCTTAATCCAGCAATTAAAGCCCATTTCCAATAAAGGCCCGATCCATGCTAAAACCCTCCTTCCTCCCCACTTGCTTTTTGCACAACAAGAGTGACGACCATCTTCTACTCTGCTTCTTAGACTAACGCACACTCTCGCTCTCACCTGATAGAGATGAATCCTTCGTCGGGTTCCGAACGTTACTGTTATGATCCAGTGTTGAGGTGGGATCCTGAAGTTGAAGACTACTTCAATAAAGCTTACGGACCTGATCACTTTGCTCGCATTTCAAAGGCTCTCACGTAACTTACCTTTCTATCCTTCCTTTTGATTAGCATCATTGTTATGATTCTGTATTGCCTTGTAGCTTATTCATTCCCAGATTCTCCTAAATCAAAACTGATTTGCTTTCCTTTTCGTTCCTGTGTGCATTTACGCATTTGCTAGATTGTGTGAGCTTATGTTCGTGTTCCCATATGTTTGGTTGGATCATAGTCTTAAGGTTTCAGATATGTTTTTGGTTTTCAAATTGATTACTTGTGAGCTCTTTTCCCTCACATTATCTAATTTCGCTCCTGTTGGTAGTCAAGCTCTTTGTAAGAGTTCACACTTATTTTTCATGAGTTTGTCTTCTTTATGCCATTGTAAAAGTGTCACACTTTCTTCTTAGTTCTGCACTTGTTAGTGTTGCTACATTTTGTTCTATTAAACATTGTTTGTTGGTTCCATGTTAGACGTCCATCTTCCTACTCCTGCATTCGGGTGAACACTGTTAAAACAACTAGTGACGCGGTTATTGATAAGCTTACGAAGATCTTAAACGACTCTGAGGATGGCTTGAAGCTTGTGCAGTCTGATGGAAGTAGCTCCATCTCCAAGTGTCAGATTCCTGGTTTGGAATATGTTGTTTTTGTCAATGGTTCAGGTCCACATAGAATTGAATACGGCTCTGGGCTTGAAAACCCTCCAAAGGAGGTACTTGTGAGCAGGAAGTGTGCTGAAGCAGTTCTTAGGGGAGCCCAGGTAAACTCGGCTTTCTCTCACTAAAAAAACTCGGCTTTCTCTCACTAAAAACCTTAAGTGGCTAGGTACTGGTTAAAAATGATCGATTTAGAAGTTTGATAGTTATCTAAGTTTCTATCCTGGTCACTATGTTCTTGGATTGAAGTATGAATCCCTGCTCCTGTATTGTAGCTTTTGCCAATCTACGTGAGGTACACCGGCCACTAGCAGTACTGTGAAAAGGAAAGAACTTATTCTTTCATGGGGTTTATTGTAGGTCTATGTCCCAGGTGTACTGGCTTGCACTGCCCATGTTGAGAAAGGAGATGCAGTTGCCGTCTGTGTTGCTATGGAACAACCTGGTGATGAAGGTGACTGGAGTGTTAATATGACTCGTGGGACCACCCTTCAGGGTCTACCGACAGGCAAGAATCAAAATCCTTCCTTTTGCTTTGGTCACATATCATATGGTTTGCAAAGACTTTTGTTTCACTATAACTGAAACCGAAAAACAGGTCTTGGATAACGTTTCTGCCTGGTAGGTTGTTTATTGATCAAAAGTAACAACTTGTGCCAGCCAAATGAGTCTAACAAATTTACTCTGTGGAATGCATTAGGCTAAAAGTTACTCGAATTTGATAGATTTTTTTTCTCAATAATCCAGTCGTATTGGATAAGCTTGCTCTCCAGTAGCGTAAAAGTGCTTATTATCCATGGTTGTTTTATAAGCTTTTGGGTTGCCATTAGCAACAGACAAAACCTTGTTAATACTTTGAACTTCTTTGGTCAGGTAAGATACTTTGAAATTAATCAGTTGACATGTGCCGTAGTTTTATTGTAGATCCTTTCTATGGTGAACGCAGTGGACTATACATCGGCATGGGAACAGCTATGTTGTCAAGGGCTGGCATGTTTCGTGTTTTGCATGGAGTTGCGGTGGATTTGAACAATAGAGTTTTCAGATTGCCTTCTTTTCATAGTAAACTTCTTCTTTTGCCCTAAGTTTGCTATCTACTTCCTCTTGCATAAATTAGGACTCTCAGTATCTTTTTTCATCATGGGTGTATGGCTCTTACATCGTCGTTTTGGCTCCTTAGATGTCCTCGAGGGGGAAATATTTCTTCAAAACCTGCCAAGTATTGTTGCTGCTCATGCTCTTGGTAAGTGAATTAATATTTGGTCTACGCCATGCTTATACCTTTAGCCACTTGTATATACAATAGTTTACATAAATCCATACATAGCAGATAGATATGGATGGATTACAAGACTGAGAAAATTTTATGCTTAACTTTTGTCTTGGGTGCCCAGATCCTCAGAAAGGGGAGAGAATCTTAGATATGTGTGCAGCACCGGGAGGGAAAACTACTGCAATAGCTATACTTATGAATGATGAAGGAGAGATAGTGGCAGCAGATAGATCTCACAACAAAGTACAGTTTCTTTTTATTACATAACCTTTTGAATTCCTCACATAATTACGTAATTTATTGAATCAGAAATGATTTCAATTGGTGTTTTTGCTCGCTGACCTTATTCAGTACTAAGAAATACTCCTACAAAACAAAAGGGTATCGTTGTTGGGATTACAAAACTACCTGCTTTAATTAATCCGTCTACTGTCTTTTAAAAAATAGGTGTTGGATGTCAAGAGATTGTCTGCTGAGATGGGTTTAACTTGCATAACAACATGTAAATTGGATGCGCTAAAATCTGTTTGTCTTCCAAACACGCTCAGTGATTCAACAACATTAGTTAACGGTGACAACAGTGGTTCTGTGACCAGCTATTCTGAATTGTCAACAAAAGAGGAAATGGCATCTGATGCTTCTGCAAGATGTGAGGCTGAAAAATCGTGTGAGAAATATGGTAATTAAGCTAGTTTCTCTCCCTCTCATACTGTTTGCTTGGTTTAGTTGTTTTCTTCGAAATGTTAGCCTCTGTATCATACAGATAAGAACATTACTGAAATTGGCATCTGTAGTCCATTTTTCTGTGCCTAAGTATGTGTGCATAAATGCAAAGCGCCATATATCAGTTCCAGTAGTTTTACTTAATAAGCTGAATCTTAATTATCGCATTATCATCCATATTAGCCAGCACCAAACAGCCAAATGGAGGGGATAATGTTAGCCAAGCTGAAATCAGGAAGAGTAAGGGAAGGCTGAAAAATGGTCGCGGAAGAACTCAAAGCCAAGGTGGACGGGCTGGAAAATCAAAAGGATTCCCGCCTAATAGTTTTGATAGGGTCCTTTTAGATGCTCCTTGTTCTGCTCTTGGCTTGCGACCTCGTCTTTTCGCTGGACTGGTAAGATAAATTCGAAAGTTGTATTTATCTGAGTTAACAACGTGTACACATCCTAGTATCTGTGTCGACATATGGATAGCCTTAGCTTAATCACTTGTATGTGGCAGAAATACTGTTTCCTAGTGGCTTTTTGAAGTAATAAACATACTGTTATACGCCAAGTCCAAAATATTTTAAAGTGTTTGTAGTAATTAGGAGTAGAATCTGTGTTTCTTCCTTTCCTAAGCTTGTTAAGGTTGTTCTGACCTATGTAATGAATTTGCCACTGCTAATTCTTGTAGGAAACTGTAATATCTTTGAGAAACCATGGAAGATACCAGAGGAAAATGTTTGACCAGGCTGTTCAACTGGTTCGCGTTGGTGGTGTTCTCGTATACTCAACGTAAGTATGCAAGCAAAATCCATTAAATTCTGAGTTTGCATTATTCAAGCTATGTAGATGACGCAGTGAGTCGAGTAACTGAGACTTACTATAATCTGACCTGTGGATGAATGTTTTCCATTTTGCTAGATGCACAATTAATCCTAGTGAGAACGAGGCGGTGGTTCGCTATGCTCTAGATAAATACAAATTTCTTTCTTTAGCACCACAGGTTTGGATCTAAAATACCCCTTTTCCGTTGTCAAATCAAGGGGACATGAATATCTAAACACTGTTTGAGATCTTGGCATCACTAGAATCTTGCTCTTTGTCATAATGTATACTCATGTGTTTTGCTGACTTGTTGCAGCATCCTAGGATCGGAGGCCCTGGTTTAGTTGGTCGATGTGAATTCCCTGACGGATATGTCGAGTAAGTATCTATCTATACTCATGAGAGTGATCTAATTAAAATTCAACAAAGCAGAACTTCGAAAAAAACATGTATGATATGTTATGCAGGGAGTGGTTAAAACCAGGTGAAGAACAAATGGTTCAGAAGTTCGACTCGTCATCTGAACTCGACACCATCGGGTTCTTTATAGCTAAGTTCAGTGTCGGCCCCAAGGATTAACATTCCAAATGCTCAGTCCTGATCCAAAGACATTCCACCAAAAAAGTGGTGGTTACATTGTTATTGAACCTTAAGATGGTATTTGTATTAATCTCGTTTGGAGATGGTATTTGTAACAACATACAAAGTTTTTACATATGAAATATAATCCTTTTAGAGTTGGTTCCTTCTTCACCCCACAAGCTGTTTGGCTTCAAGAGTCTTCTCGTACTCTTCAATGGACTTAAAGAGCTCAGAGAAGTTGCCTTTGCCAAAACCACCACATCCTCCACTCTGGTAAACTTTCCCTTCCTCATCTTTCTTCATGCATCCTATTCTCTGTATTATCTCTATAAATATCGTTGGCCTATTCACAAAGACAAGAGACTCTTAGCTTTCTGATAAAGAGAAACACTTTAAAGTTTTTTCTTGTGTACCTGTCACCAAGTGGTTTTGTGAAGATCTGAAGCAACGTCCCTTGATCATCTCTATCCACAAGAATCCCCAACTCCTCACACTCCTTGATCTGTTCATCACTAAGCACATCTCCCACCCGTTTCTTCAGATTCTTGTAGTAAGTAGGCGGAGGAGAAGGCATGAAGTCAAACCCTCCAACACTGCTCCTCTTCCTCATCTCTCTCAACGTCCTGAATATATCTTCACTCATCAGCGCCAGATGCTGTAGCCCTGCGCCTTCGTTGTGTTCCAGATACGTCTGAATCTGACTCTTCCTCTTGGTCCCATGCACCGGCTCGTTTATAGGCAAAAGAACCATCTCATCGTTGTTAGCTAAAACCGCCGAGTTCAAACCGCTTTCAGCTGTTCCCACGTCGTCTGCTGTGAACTCTGCGAATTGGTGGAAGCCAGTGAACCCCGCGAGGTACGTTAACGCAGGACCAAGCTCAGGGACGTTCCCCACGGCGTGGTCAAGCCGTCTTATCCCGTAATCTAGTGGAAACGATGACGTATCTTCCACAGGCTCAAATCTTGGAAGGAAGTTGGATGTATCAGTGCCTACTCCTCCTTTGTAGCTAACGTAACGGAGGACGACGTCGCCGTATAGTTTAACCTCAGCGATGGTAACGTCTTCGTTGAGGAAGATAGGAGGTGATGAAGGAATGGCGCCGTTGGAGACACTGATGGAGAAGGCTGACTCTGCGTCTTCCACTTCAAAAGCAACGGCTCTTACCCCGAGGCCATGTGAAGAGAAGAAGGAACGGTAGGAAACATGGTCGAAAGATGGGATGGTGGCTGTAGTATTGGCTCGAGTTTCTCCGGCGGAGAGAGATGGAGAGTAAGGAGCAGTGAAGAGGAAGCGTAGGTCGCCGGAGGTGAGGAGGTAAGAGGCGTGAACCATGTTTCCGGTGGAGAGATCGGATTTGGCGGAGAAGCGCATGCCGAGTCCCCATGAGAAGCGACGGGAGACGTTGGTGGCGTCGCCGCACCAGAACTCGATGTGGTGGAAGCGCTTGACGTTAAACTTATCGGACTTTGGATTCTTCCGAACGAACTTGGAGTATCCGACGAGCTTAAACCCCGCCGAAGCAGCGTCGTCTTTGTGATGCTGATTCTCTGAAACAGCTGCGTTTTCGTGCCCCATGGATGTTCTGATGGAACTAAACTCTGTTACAGAACTGTGAATGTGGTTCCGGTGAACTCTGTTCTGTTTTTAATGAGTCTTAAGATTGTCAGATCATATATTCACTTTTATTGGATATTGTATCTACACGTGTACGGTTGGATTTTCATTAAAACGAAGCGTTACGTGATGGATCTCTCTCTCTCTCTGCTTAGGTTTCCCTTTAGCTGATTGGTTCGTTCGCTCTACTTGTCCAAAGGTCACCAAGTTCTGACGTGTAAGACGTATCTACATACACCGAAATATTGCTTAAAAACGATGATGAAACGTACATTATCCAAACACATATATGGATGAGCATGATTATGAGTGGAATCTAGTGTTTGGTACTAATTTGAAAGTTAAATATTTCAAGTGACAACGTTTAAAGAACGTTATCCAAACCTTGGTATCATCTCCTTGTACAGTAAATCATTACGTTCATATCCCAGTCCAGCATTTGATCAACTACGTAAAGAAACAGAGATTATGTTACGTATTACATAAGAAAATTTCTCAAATCACCTTGCTGGCTTCTAGAGTTTCCTACATTTTCAGCGTTATGTAAGGGTTGCAACTTACTCTCGATCATGAAGTAAAGCTACATATCACTAGAACGAGTCTTACGGGACATGTTACAACATAGGTTACAAGCTTTGCACAATAAGCTTATGAAATAAGGCCACGAACTCTCATGGCATGTTTGGTTCCTCGTCTTGAGGGTTCTCGAGAGCTGTTATATGCTTCTTAAACAAAGCCGCAGCTTCTTCCCTCTCCTCAAGCCGTCCCACCTTGTCGTATACCATTGCCATTAGATAATAAGCTTCAGCTGCCAATTCATGGTACTGCACAACAAACGCAATGATTAGCAAGTGAACAGATGGTAATTTACGATAATTATGAATGGTGAACTAAACCGAAGCTGGATCTAGTTTATCTTAAACCAAAAGTAGCATAGCATCTCTTCTGCAATCAGACTTGTTTTTGAAACAAAAGCTACATAGCATTCTTATTGGCATAAGTTACCTCCAAAGCTTGAAGTTCATCTGAAGCTTGTCTTAGAGAATCCAGAACAGTGTCATAATCTGTGGAAACTGGCGAAATATATTCACAGCCCAACAAACAAAAGTCAGAACCAATTAGAACCAATTAACAACTTTATCCATGGAGAAAGTTTCTATTCATTACGTTCTGAACATCCACGCTAAAGTTAATATTACAATTTCATCCTTAGTTTAATCAAATGAAACAGAGAAGACGTTAATGATTTCATTGTTCGTCACTTCTGGAAAGGCCATGACTATTCGAGACTGAAAACTTTCCCAGTGGATTCAATTAGGATTTAAAGCCCATTCATATAAAAAAATATGATCATGCAATCAAGAACCATGAACTATAGTCAAAGCAGTACAAAGATAACAAAAGCTACCTGAAAAGCTTGGATCAGACAGATAGCAGTTTGCTTCAAAGATGTATGCTCGAGCACGCAACTCCAGACCTCCATGGCCAAGAATCATAGGGAAAGCCCCATGCAAAAGGCCTAACGCCCGTTTGGCATGATTTGATCCAAGACCAAGCCACAGCTCGGCCAGCGTGAGAGTAGCTGATGCTTTGAGAAGATCCAAATTGAATGACTGGCAAAACGAGATGCTTGCCAACGCATACGGAAGACCCAGGACTTCGTTTCCTGACTTCTGAGAACCAGAAATATGGGGAATCAAGAGGTAAAGCAGGTCAGAAAACTATTACATAATTGAAATAACGACAAAGACTTAGCAGCAGACAGAGAATATTCAGAAGAAATGCATGCATGTTACGTTATGCATGGGAGGAAAACAAAATCTTACTACTGCAAGCTCGTAAGGCGGAAAAATATTCAATGAAATATAAGATTCCAAACAGTGCGCTCTCAAGCTGCTAAGTACGTACCTTATGGATCTCTGCAAGCAGAAGAAGAACAGACGCTTTTTCGATTTGCAAATTGAATTTGTGACACGTGCAGAAGAGGGAGTGTGCCACATTCGCTGCCTGTAGAGAACGTAGTAACAAAGCAAAATGATGATACACTAACAAAGCAAAATGATGATACACTAACAAAGCATAGCTCCTCGAAAATAAAACAGATGGTCAACAAGGACTTTGAACAAACCTGGCTATACTGTTTCGCTGCAAGCAACGTCCTAGCCTCACGAAGACTTGCTTCTACTTTCAGCTCCATGTCTACACCCATCGTGGTTGATGCCAAGCCTCCTAGCTCATTGCACATTCGTTGAGCTAGCTTTAGATTCCCACTAATGGATTTAACAAAGTTAGAATGGCTGATTTAAGAGAATTTCTGTTCACATTCTATTTTCCCAACGAATGTTTTACACATTTTCAAAGAATTTGAATCTATCTACATAACCTTCAAAGGATACACTAAGTGTTCACAGAGGGCAGACAAATGAATCAACTTCGCAGGTTTTCCGAGTATTCAAGCAAAATATCACACTGAAACATATTCTTTAGACTTCATGAGTGATGTATAATAGTAAAACTCCGGCACAGAATTACTAAGTTGGTTAGACACCCCCTTCATTTCTGGTATCCATGAAGCTTATATGGACTAGGAGACAGAGTTTAACTAGATGAGTGGCATGTATCGGACTGGGAACCTTACCGATGCAAGGCATGACCATGTAGTAGCTGCAACTTGAGCAACAATATTTTTGATTTTGATACGGTTAAGAATTTTTCCTCCGCAATCTTAAGAGCAGCAAAGGCATCTGTAATAGCATTTGTTTCAGAAATGAGGCCAACGTGGGGGGAATAATGGAGCAAGATCTTAATAAACTTAATCAGAAAAATGAGCAAAAAGTTAAGATCTTTGTACACTGACATGGTATTCCTTGTACAGAAACACAATATTCAGTATAAATTATTGAATGACCATCAATGTACTTTTGTATTGGTTTGTTCAAGAATTGAATGGCAGGTACGTATAAACAGGTGTTCACGACCTTGTGCCCAGAATCTAACCTTTGTATCCCTTATATAGTGCCAAATGTTGAATGAGCTTCAAGTATGCTAACTCTGCGTCAGATGAACTATAGATGCAAGAAATAGATAAAAATCACGCAAAACGAATGGAAGAGATCGTTTTAGAAAAGCTAAAGAGCTGAAAGGGAAGATGGAAAGGGGCTGTTAGTATAACAAGCAAGTGATATTTAAGAAAAATTACCTCGAAGAATCACCAAATAAAGTTGCATACACCAAGGTATTCATCCGAGCCATAGGAGAGCTAACAAAAACAAATGGATTAATAAATTACAGTAAATTAACAGATCAAGTTCCTAGGTTACTTGTTAGAAAGGTAATATCAGCAAATGGAATGTATGAGTTATGAATTCGTCAGCATCGAGGGTTTGAGCGGTGATCAATTTACCTGCCATATAACTCCCATGAAGTTGCCCGTAGTAAATAAGAAGCGCCTATTATTTGTGATACAGATCCAGGAATGGAGACCAAATGATCACACAACAGGAAGAAAGTCGAACTCTTTCTAGAACCAGATTCCTGAGAAAACACAGGTAGGCCCCATGGTTTTTGCAAGTCTTTAAGCCAAACTGCGCTTAACGAACCATCAATTGTCATTGTAGAACTTTCAGAAGAAAAGTCGCTAATTAGGTGTGCACCTAATCTAATCTCCTGCAATGAATTAAATAAGAACTGATTAGAACTCAAAAGAAGATAGGATATTTCACTCTAGTCATTATAGTTGTTGGCACATCTAGTACCTTGCAGACACTAACTGGACAAGTTTTGTGACGCATAGAAGCTTTGGGGCCAAACGAAAGCAGAGGCCTTTGCACATGCTGTATTACAACAAAATAACTTTTCTGAATACCGTATACCAAAGTTTAGATAAACATAGATATGTATTTTATCTTGCAAGTTAATAATTAACAAAGATATATGGATTTTATCTTGTATGTTAACAATTAACAAAGAAGTAGAACAAGAAAACAATAGATAATTTGAATGTAAAGTTCGTTGACTAACCATCAACTCAAACTTTGCCATCGCAAGATGATTAGAAGCCACTAAGCGTCTTAACTTTAGACTATCCGCTCTCCTCAAAGACTCTTTCAGAAGAATGTACACCCTTTGTTGTACAGATAATGAAGATGCAGTGCTAGTGACGGGTGAGTACGAAGATCCAAGAACACTGGTGGTACTTGCAATGCCCATTTCTGATAACAAGTTGCTCATTGCTGCTAGTGTATAGGCTAGACAAGTATCATTGCTATGCTGCAGTATCAATAAACGTCTTAAATACCACAAATGAACTAAAGCTTGAACAAACAATTTTCAAACAATATAAGCTGTTAATGTTGCTCATGTGATTGCATATTCTACCAAAATGATAGCAATCTGATCCTTCTAGCATGTACCGAATACAACAATTTTATATCTGCTAAGACTAGACTGCCCCATTGAACCACCTAGAAATCAGTACGTAAATATGGGGTATATTAAGAGCCAGTGCAATAAATTTGGAAATCTAAACATAAATGGTTTTAAGAGTCCTAAGTCGCTTACAGAACTTAGTGATATACGAATAAATTAAAATAGCTCAATATTCAGCTTATAGAAACTTTGATAAAAATACACGTCCTGCGGGAATTTATCCAACGAGCCACTTTCTACATAATATACTATAAACAGAGCTAACAATAGATGAATAAAATGATCATATACCTGTTGGGATACACGCACAGCTTCAGTCAAAACCTGCGATTAAGGAGAAACCATATTATAAGCAAACGAAATAACAATAAGGCCCAATTTCATGTCTAGTGATATCACTAATAATTATGAAGTTAAGATTCAAAAAAAAAACAATTTAAGATATCAAGTCTGATAGTTACTAATCCACAGTGAGGTGTGAAGGTTAGTGTTGCATCTTTATTTGCCCAAACCGAGCTCACAAGTGTTTATACGAATATACTAAGGCTAATACACCAAAAGAAAGAGAAACGTCAAGTAAGAACTTGCAAAGGCCTGGCTCACAACACATCACTGCTTGTATGGGAATTTTTGAAATTTCTTAAGTAAAAATGTATATACACAGAAGAAGATCTAAGTAGCTCATTACAATTTCAAGTAATCTATCAAAGTAAGGGTGTGAGGTTATCACATTCAAGATACATCACAAATGAGCATCACTTACTATTAGCCTCACCAACAGCCCAGTAAACTATGAACTATCCAATGTACAACTTGGTCCATCTAGGCAGGATATAAATGTTAGAACAAGTCTTTAGCAATGGAACTATTGGAAGAAATTAATGCTCACCTCTAAAGCCAGATTAGGATGCCCAAAGCGGAAATGCATCATTCCCAAACATAACAAAGCAATCTCGTACCTTCCATACATATTGCAACCATTTGAAGGAGGAACAAGGTCAAATCCCTCAGTCCCTGCACTTTTAGACAATGGAACATGGATCAGCTCATATGTGGAAAACAGTTCTTAATGCCACATATCTGACAAGCAAACACAACTGGATATTTACAGGAGTCACGCGCAAGCGATAAAAGACTCCATCAGAAATATTATTATTATTATCATTAATTTATATGAAACAGCTACAAACAGCTAAGAGTACAGATTACCTGTAATCAAAGTAACGGAGGAGATTATCTAAAGCAGCAAAATAGTCATCGCTGTGAAGTTTATTCAAGTAACGCAAAAAGTGAACCTGCATCATTGCAATGCCTTAGTGTAAGCATACCAAAAGAATCAAATAATGAATAGCTTCTGAATCCACTGCAAAGGAATATAATGTTAAAAGCAAGACATTACACGATGCAACTCAGGGGATAAATTCTGAAGCTTCTGAAGGAGACTTTCAATCGAACTTGAAGACAATGAACTTCCATGGCTGACATCATATTATACGGAGATGAAAGTAAAAAATATTAGCAACGCTTATGACAGAAATATATCAAACACTAACGAAATAGAGACTTTACGTTTCAATTGCATCAGCCTGCTCCATTAAAAAGCCTTGTATCTGATAGTTTGTCCGAAGGAATAATGAGTCATCAACCAGAGTATCCTCAGCTGTACTTGAGGAGGCGCAAGCAAGTTGAGTAGCCTCTGATTTCTTCGTGTTGGTTCTTGGTTTTTCCTTCCTAGTAACTAGTAAACCTGCATATATCATTTGTTCTGCGCATTACTATAACGTTGAGAGCCTTAATAAGTGAGTGCTAAAACATACGAATGAAGAAAATAAATCATTTAAGGTATATTGTTTCTATTTAACGTTCTGAGAAACTCTAAGTTTCCTTTGAACACAATTGCGTGAATAATAAGGGATACCTTCTGTCACTTTGAAAAGTGCTTCCGGCGTATGAAGGTGAAAAGGGACACTTCCACTAGCATATTTCTGTAGCTCTATTTCTTCGGTTGCTTTATCCATTATATATTTCTCCATATCCATCTGATCATGTTGTATTAATGACTCCAGGTTATCATTAGATGCATCATACTGAGCAGAGCTTGAATGGGCTTCTCTGCAGTAGACTTCAATGCTTGTAAAGAGATGACAAACTCCCTGCACAGGATTCACATATAAATGGAATAGACGTTTCTCTCAGACAATTACTTTGAGTTTCAGTAGCATAAAGACAGTAGATGGAAAATAACTACGAAAAGGGAGAGAAAAACAGGAGTTTTACTTATATTCATTCGGAATATTACAGCTAGAACTTACACTTCAATTAGGTCTATCAGAGTTCTGCCATTAGATCCGCATATTGAAACACTTATAATTGGGTAGGCATTTCAAATCTAGGCTAGACAAGTACTCAATAAAATTCTCATACTTCCTTTACAATAAAGTATAATTGACATTTAAGCTACCGAAACCGAGTAATACACCCTAAACCCTCAAACTAGTTACCAAACACTTCCTTTAGAAGAACTATCACTTAGTCTCAAAAATCAAACAAGAATAATCAAAACGTAAAAAGCAACAATACCTCGAACGATAAAAGGTTAAATGCCAAAATGCAACGACGAACGAACATTCCCAAGTTGCTATTCGGATCCAAAATAATCTGATCATCTTGCGCACCTCCTGAATCAATGCTCCCAAGTATTCCTACATACAAACCATATGATAACTAATAAGACTCAAACATGATGAAAACAGATCCTTCAAGAAGAAACGAGCAGGCTAACCTCGCATGTCATTAAAGAAATTCAATAGGTCATCTGGTGAAGTCAGAGATGAAAATCTATTAGTTAAATGGTCAATTAGCCACGCATCCATGTCTTCCCCAACTTCTCTCAATTGGTTGATGAGATCTTCCAGCTTCGGCTCAAATATATCATCGCAAGACTGCAACACGAAACCGATAAGTTTTGGAATCGATAAATCTCATCAACTAAGACATTTTGAAATAAACTCGATAGAGCAGCATAGCTCCGAGTATAAAGAAGAAGTATGAAAACGAAGAGTGGGACCTTAGTGAGAGAGAGCAGGTAGAGGCCGAGGCGGTTGTGCTGAGAAATGGAAGAGAAAGGGAAAGGGAGAGACATCTGAGCAGACGGCGCGTATAACTGGAGGAGAATGCAAACGGAGATCTTGTGTGGAGTCACAGCAAAAGCGCCGGCTGTTTTTGTTAATCCGGCCATCTCTGTCTCTCTCTCCGTCGCCGCCGCTAAAGTACAATCTCTCTCGCCGGTTATCGCCTCCGAGAAGCAGACGGGAGGATTAGGTCACTTGGGGGGTTAATTTATTTCGAAGTGTTTCGACTCGAGTCACCGGGAAAGTGAGCACTGGTTTGAAAATAACACCCCTTAACATTTGAGAACCGGTTACCTTCCGGTTAAGAGCACCGGTTACCTAGAGACCAGAGGTGAACCATTAACATATAGAAATTTATATTTATCCATACATAACCTGAACAACGGGGATGTAGCTCAGATGGTAGAGCGCTCGCTTAGCATGCGAGAGGTACGGGGATCGATACCCCGCATCTCCATTTATTTTATGTATTAAATTAATATCTGTAATCTCTTAGCCGCCTCATTTTTTTTCTTTTTTTTCCTATTATTGCCCACGTGCATCACGTTTTAAAAACTGATTTGGTCGTTGACTATGAACATTTCACAAGTTTTAAGACAGAACTATAGTTAATCTCTCTGCAAACCTTTTCTTGCATAAACGAAAAAGAAAAACAATGGAGTCAACGGCCACTATTGCATTGGACCGATCAACTCAGCTAAAAGCTTTCGACGAGACCAAGACCGGAGTAAAAGGCCTTGTCGTCGTTGTCGAAGCCGGAATCTCAGAGATTCCCGCCATCTTCCGTGCACATCCAGCTACTATAAAAGCCCCAAAACCACCTTCCTCGTCGTCATCGCAGTTCACCATCCCAACAATCGATCTCCAAGGAGGCGCAGACTCGATCTAGCGGCGGAACTTGGTGGAGAAGATCGGAGACGCGGCTGAGAGATGGGGCTTCTTCCAGGTGATCAATCACGGCGTCTCGCTAAATGTGTTGGAGAGGATGAGAGAAGGTGTTCGTGAGTTTCACGAGCAGGACCCGGAAGTGAGGAAAGGGTATTACTCTCGAGATCCAAGTAGCAAGATGGTTTACAGTAGCAACTTCGATCTGTATAGCTCACCTGCTGCTAACTGGAGAGATACACTTGGTTGCTTCACGGCTCCAGATCCTCCTAGACCGGAGGACTTGCCAGCCGCTTGTGGGTATGATTCCAAATCTCTAACAAAACTTTTGTTATAATCAAATTTTTAATAAAATAGTAACAAGCAAATAGAGAGATCAACAAAACTTGGCTTGTCATGATCGTTTTTTATTGGATTTATAAATTGATTAATAGAGAGATCAGTTACTTGATTTGAAACAAAATTGTGTAATTAAGAGATACATTATGTAGGAGATTAAGACCATGCTTAGCGTATATCGGAATCTGTCTCTACTAAAACGTGTCTCTTATGTTTTTTTTTTTGTTTGGTCTGAGATTTTGTTAGGGAGGCGATGATTGAATACTCA
Source organism: Moricandia arvensis (assembly GCA_905132765.1). Classification (NCBI taxonomy): domain Eukaryota; kingdom Viridiplantae; phylum Streptophyta; class Magnoliopsida; order Brassicales; family Brassicaceae; genus Moricandia; species Moricandia arvensis. The sequence continues at coordinate 63,355 of CAJHQP010001170.1, read as the reverse complement.
AAGGAAGTGATGAAAGTAGGTAAACTGCTCTTTGAGCTTCTCTCCGAAGCTCTAGGGTTAAACACTAACCACCTCAAGGACATGGAGTGCACCAACTCATTGCTGCTACTCGGCCACTACTACCCGCCATGTCCTCAACCAGACCTAACTTTAGGCTTAACCAAACACTCAGACAACTCTTTTCTCACGGTTCTTCTACAAGACCATATCGGAGGGCTACAAGTTCTCCATGATGAATACTGGGTTGATGTTCCTCCTGTCCCTGGAGCGCTTGTCGTCAACGTTGGAGACCTTCTCCAGGTTAACTAACTAACTAACTAACCTACCTTTTTTAGCATGATCAATGTTTTAAGTTTTAGTACCGTCCAACAACATGTGTAAGTTGAACGTGAAACATGAACTGAGGCTAATAAAATAAAAGAAAATGCACATAAATTATTGGGCATTTTGTGCAGCTTATTACAAACGGCAAGTTCATAAGCGTGGAGCATCGAGTTTTGGCTAATGAAACTGGACCGCGTATCTCAGTGGCGTGCTTCTTCAGTTCGTATTTGTTGGCGAATCCTCGAGTTTATGGACCTCTCAAAGAGCTTCTGTCTGAACAGAACCCTCCCATATATAGAGACACCACCATTACAGAGTATTCAAAGTTCTACAGATCCAAAGGATTCGATGGTACCTCTGGATTACTATACCTCAAGATCTAAAGAATGCACATGGAAGCACATGTATTTATCTTAATAACTAATAAGGATGCGTGGTACTTTGGTCTCCCTGTAATAACTTCTTGTTTAATAAGACTGTGTTAGAGCCAGTGGGCCATAAACTGTCACAAACCGCTTATTTTATATCAAACTTTATTACAGTGTTATCTATGGTCAGTGATTTGTCTGTAGGCGTTGTCCCATATCTATAGATGATAATATCTGTGAACCAGTGGTTCTGTTTTGTGTAGAAACAAAGAACACGATGGAGACGACGAGGACTGCTTCATTCGATCGTGTCAGTGAGCTTAAAGCTTTCGACGAGACGAAGACAGGTGTGTATGGACTCGTCGACTCTGGCATAACACATCTTCCACGACTCACCTTCCAACTTAGCAAACCCCAAGCCTCTTTCCTCTGACTTGCTACATCTCACGACCATCCCAACGATAGATCTTGGAGGACGAGTCTTCAAGGCCGAGACTAAGCACAAGAATATAGTTGATGGAGTTAAAGACGCATCAGAGAAGTGGGGTTTCTTCCAGGTGGTCAACCATGGGGTTGCACTCAATCTTCTTGAGAGCATAAAGATGCAACGGGGCATGTAGCTCAGATGGTAGAGCGCTCGCTTAGCGGGATAGATACCCCGCATCTCAATTTTTTAATATTATGTTACTCTTCTCCTACTTAGCCGCCTCGTTTATATATATATATATTTTTTTTTTCTATTTCCCCCACATGTATCACGTTTTAAAATCTGACTTGGTCGTTAACTCGAAACAATAACACAAGTGTTAAGACGAGACTGTTGTTAACCTCTCTGCAAACCATTTATTGCATAAACGAAACACACAACCATGGAGTCAACGGCCACTGTTGCATTGGACCGATCAACTCAGCTAAAAGCTTTCGACGAGACCAAGACCGGCGTGAGAGGCCTTGTCGAGGCCGGAATCTCAGAGATTCCCGCCATCTTCCGTGCACATCCATCTACTATAAAAACCCCTAAACCACCTTCCTCGTCACCATCGCAGTTCACCATCCCAACAATCGATCTCCAAGGAGGTACAGACTCGATCTCTAGGCCAAACTTGGTGGAGAAGATCGGAGACGCGGCTGAGAGATGGGGCTTCTTCCAGGTGGTCAATCACGGCATCTCGCTAGATGTGTTGGAGAGGATGAGAGAAGGTGTTCGTGAGTTTCACGAGCAAGATCCAGAAGTGAGGAAAGAGTTCTACTCGAGAGATCCAAGTAACAAGATGGTTTACAGTAGCAACTTCGATCTGTATAGCTCACCTGCTGCTAACTGGAGAGATACGCTAGGTTGCTATACGGTTCCTGATCCTCCTAGACCAGAGGACTTGCCTGCCGCTTGTGGGTATGATTCCAAATCTCTAACAAAACTTTTGTTGTAATAATAAAATAGTAACAATCAAATAGATGATGATCAGTTTTTATCAAGAATATGTTGAGTTAAAACCATACTAAGCATGTAACAGAATCTCTATCTTCATTACAAGAACTCACACAAATGAATAAAACGTGTCTCTTATGTGTTTTTGTTTGGTGGGAGATTTTGTTAGGGAGGTGATGATTGAATACTCAAAGGAAGTGATGAAAGTAGGTAAACTGCTCTTTGAGCTTCTCTCAGAAGCTCTAGGGTTAAGCACTAACCACCTCAAGGACATGGACTGCGCCAGTTCATTGCTGTTACTCGGCAATTATTACCCTCCCTGTCCTCAACCAGACCTTACTTTAGGCTTAACCAAACACTCAGACAACTCTTTTCTCACGGTTCTTATACAAGACCATATCGGAGGGCTACAAGTTCTCCATGATGAATACTGGGTTGATGTTCCTCCTGTCCCCGGAGCTCTTGTCGTCAACGTTGGAGACCTTCTCCAGGTTAACTAACTTACCAGCCTTTTATAGCGTGATCAATGTTTTAAACTTTAGTAACGTCTAATAATAGTACAAGTGGAGCTGCCGAACATGAACTTGAGTCTAAAAATATTTAGAAAAAAAAAATCACATAAATTATGGTTTTAACTTTAAACTTTTAATATATTACTACATTTCGAACTTATTATTTCCAAAACATCAAACATATATAGATAGAATTATTTACTTTTAAAACTACTTTGTTAAATAGTTATGTATATTGTTATCCTTGAACAAACCTAAAAATAATTTGAGACTGCACTATTAATCTTATTGGACATTTGTGCAGCTTATCACCAAACGGCAAGTTCATAAGCGTGGAGCATCGTGTTCTGGCTAATGAAGTTGGACCGCGTATCTCAGTGGGGTGCTTCTTCAGTACGTATTTGATGGAGAATCCTAGAGTTTATGGACCTATCAAAGAGCTTTTGTCTGAACAGAACCCTCCCATATATAGAGACACCACCATTACAGAGTATTCAAAGTTCTACAGATCCAAAGGATTCGATGGTACCTCTGGATTACTATACCTCAAGATCTAAAGAATGCACATGGAAGCACATGTATTTATCTTAATAACTAATAAGGATGCGTGGTACTTTGGTTTCCCTGTAATAACTTCTTGTTTAATAAGACTGTGTTGTTTGACAAAAAAAAAAAAAAAAAAGAATGTGTTAGAGCCAGTGGGCCATAAACTGTCACAAACCGTTTATTTTATATCAAACTTTATTACAGTATTATCTATGGTCAGTGACCATATCTATTGATAATGTCTATGAACCAGTGGTTCTGTTTTTTGTAGAAACAAAGAACACGATGGAGACGACCAAGATTGCTTCATTCGATCGTGTCAGTGAGCTTAAAGCTTTCGATGAGACGAAGACAGGTGTGAAAGGACTCGTCGACGCTGGTATAACACAGCTTCCACGCATCTTCCACGACTCACCTTCCAACTTAGCAAACCCCAAGCCGCTTTCCTCTGACTTGTTACATCTCATGACCATCCCAACGATAGATCTTGGAGGAAGAGTCTTTGAGGACGAGACTAAGCGGAAGAAAACAGTTGATAGGGTTAAAGACGCAGCAGAGAAGTGGGGGTTCTTCCAGGTGATTAACCATGGCGTTTCACTCGATCTTCTTGAGAGGATGAAAGATGGAGTTCGCAGGTTTAACGAGCAAGCCCCTGAAGTGAGGAAAGAGTTCTACAGCCGAGATTTTAGCAGAGAGTTTGTGTATACAAGTAACTTCGATCTCTACACCTCATCAGCTGCAAGTTGGAGAGACACTTTCTCTTGTTACATGGCTCCAAATCCTCCTAAGCCACAGGATCTGCCAGAGATTTGTAGGTACATTACTTCACTTTCTTTTAACGCAATGATGATTTGGTTCTGTAATATCTCTGTATTCATATGGTGAAAAGTGTTTCAGGGATGTTATGTTGGAATACTCAAAGCAAGCGATGAGTTTGGGGGAGTTTCTATTTGAGCTTTTATCAGAAGCTCTAGGGTTGAACCCTAATCACCTCAAGGACATTGATTGCTCCATGGGCTTGCGCATGCTCTGCCATTACTACCCACCCTGTCCAGAGCCTGACCTAACTTTAGGTGCAAGTAAACACAATGACAGCTCTTTTATTACCGTTCTCCTTCCAGATCAGATCGAAGGGCTTCAAGTTCTCCGTGAAGGGTACTGGTTTGATGTTCCTCCTGTTCCCGGTGCACTCATCATCAACGTTGGAGACCTTCTCCAGGCAAGTTTCTGTTCACAATCAATGCCTTTTCCTCAGAATCTTCCTATTGGTTCAAAGTTTTGTTCTTGTGTGGTTTCATGCAGCTTATAACAAACGACAAGTTCATCAGTTTGGAGCATAGAGTATTGGCCAACAGAGCCACAGAAGCTCGAGTCTCGGTCGCCTGTTTCTTCACAACCGGCATTAGACCGAATCCTAGAATTTACGGACCCATTAGAGAGCTTGTGTCTGAAGATAACCCTCCAAAGTACAGAGAGATCACCGTTAAGGAGTTCGCTGTTCGCCGCAGTGCCAAGGGACTGGACGGTACCTCTGATTTGCTCCATTTTAAAATATGAAAACATGGTGGGCTACTACTTCCTCACACATACATTATGGCAATATATGTAATCATGTCTACGTTTGTAGATTCAAATTACTTGAGAAAAGGAAGATAATTCCCAAGAGGTTCATAAACATTATACTGTTTTTACTTTTTACTCCAAAAACCTTATAAAGTTCAATAAAAGCCGGAAATAAGCGTATCTTCATTGCTCATGAATCATGATATCTAACACTGTTCTGTACGAGGGCCAAGTTTTAGAAGGAAGCTACCGAGCTTGGTTACAGTCAATGCTGAAGCTGCGATATGTCCGAGTCTTCTTCATCCTCCATCACTTCAAGTTTTCTGCATCACACACATTTATAAGTCGCTTCTCCGAGCCAATTTTCCGAAATATTATTGAGATTTAAAGTTAGTACCTTCGAGGGAATAAACTCTGACCACCTTCTTCCGAGAGCACCTTCTCCAATCTCACCTCGAATGGTGTTGCATGCCAACTCACTTTCTGATCCTGCGTAAGGTAAGAATGCAACAACTCATTATGTATAGTTTCTTGAATAGTATAGGAGTCGAGAGAGCCTAGAAGCAGAAGACTGAACACGAAGAACAATACCTCCTTGTACTTGGTTGTCGTGTTTGGGATCCCATTCCCATCCCACCATTTGGGTGAAATCTCACTCTGCTCATCCTCATTCCAATGAGCAGAAACCAATCCAATGATAGGCCTGTCACCTGGCGTTATGGCACTGACTCCAGGTGTCCTTTCGTTACAGCCTTTGTTGGTCGGGTTTAGCCAAGGAGAAAAGCTTGCCTCAAATTTGGACAGTTTCTCATATGAGTTTTCTTCCACCTTTCCCCCATAAGTTGCTGAAGTGGGAGTTTCACCCTCTATCTGCTCTTTGTAAGCCTGCCATTTAGCTTGTTCTAGGCTCTCATGTGAATCAGCGTGGGCCTTATATACGGGTGCATTCTCTATTAGATTGGAAACTGAATGCACAAACTGTGATCTGATTCTAGGCCTTCCCTTTCCTGCTGATTCCATGTTTGCAGGATATATGGTTCCGGGAGTTTGCATCTCATCAGATAGCTTCAATGGTGTTGGATTAGGCGAGCTCAGTATAAAACTAATTTTGCCTCCCATCTCGGGTTTTCTTGAACTGCTATTATGGGAAGAATTAGAAGAGTGAGACTGTTCAAGATCACATTCAAACCGCACCGACTTTGTCTTTCCAGCTGTGAGCATTGGCCTGGCAGATCTATCCAACTCACCCTTGACTGCAGTGCCAATGCTTTCTACTTCATCAGCATCATTAAAAGCAGATGTGATCCTTTCAATGCCCCGGACATCGATTACACAGCTAAAATGAAGAAAAAGAAAAGAGTGAATTTCAGATCCAAATATGTGAGAATGATGTTAGCATAGAAACCAAGCCACTTATAAATAGACTAGGCTAATTCTATTAAGCATAGCGCAAGAAGGCAAAATGCCTGTTTAAGTCAATAAAGATAACCTCTAGTGATTTACCTGCTTGGTGTTTGTTCTGAAGTAAATGATGGTCTTCCCACATCTTCACAAGCTTTGATGGGGGTTGGAGATTCATCCACATGAAACCCGAGCGCAGAGCTACTGGAAATCCATGAGTTGAAATGGGAAGATCCAGAATGTTGAGGACTACTGAGTTTTTGGGACGCTTTCCTAATTTCAATCGGCGTCTCCGGTATTGTACCACAAGCTTTAAGAAACCGCGCCTAGGCATCCACAAGTAAAACATAGATGCTTAGATTGTTAGCATGAACTTCTGAGGAAATGGACAATTAGATTCTACTGATATATGCAGAGAAAGGATTTTCTGAAGAGCTACCACAACAAACTATTGAAAGACTCGCAAGCACTAATGCAAAGAGACATACACAATCTAGAGCATATTCATCACAGAAACAAAGGTAGAGTTCACGTCAGTTAAAAAGCATAGACCCCATCTTTTCAATACGAAAGAAAGCTGTGGTAATCATAAGACTAGCAAGAACGGAACAGATTATCATATAAGAAGTACATAATAACATCATTGGAGGCAAGGCTTCTGATATAACCATACCTCATCCTTTAGGCCTTTGTCAATATAGATAGAATCCAAATCACATCTTTCTTTGCCAAGGCAAGGCGAAGAAGCTGCTTTCTCTATAAAATCAAGAACAAGTACAGTTACTATTAGCAAGAATTGCATAAAAAAACAAACCTGATAGAAACACATCAAAAAAGAGATTTACCTTCAGACCCAAACAAGGAAGATAAATGATTCTGCGAGTCCTGACCTTTCTGAAGATAAATATGAAAGAAACCATGTAAGTAAATGAATTTTAGTCAAGAAAAGCAAAGAAACGAGGATGCATCAACAAAAAATCCAGCTCAACGGTTAGACGAAGCACTGTGATGTATCCATATAGGATCTATAACATCTATGATCATTGTTGCAGCTTGAATAACCACCTAAACGAACTCGATCATGCAAAGAAAAGATGATAAAATCCAGAGAAGCGAGGGAAATACTTTGGACTTTGCGAGTGAAGAGTGAGAGACAAGATTGCTAGTAGATCGATCGTCTCTGTCTCTGCCGCGGAAGCAATAAAGAAAACAAGCCATGACTCTGCGAGCTGATATCTTAAAAAATCTGAGCACGGATCTCCACAAGAGACTTAGGTTTCGCTTCATCAACAGCCGTCTCATATCATTTGATTTCTTCAAGGGGGGGGGGGCGAATCAGAGAGCGAGAGAGAAACCTACAAAGTATTTTTTCAATTATGAGTGGATTGATTTTCCCGAGAAACACGCAGAAAATGTGAGAGAGTGAGAGCCGTTTCTTATAGAGTATTTGAAATCAAACGCTGCGAGGTAATTAATCAGGTGCGCGCGGGTCTAAGCAATCACAAAATAAAAACGTATCAAGCAGACGCGTGTAAAAGATTAATTACCCGATTTGACTCTGCCACGTGTTTATTGGATTTGAGGCGTTTTTATTATGGGCCTTTCAGAATAAATGGGCCAATAGGCCCAGTCTTTTGTCGAGTTTTTTTCTTTTTAATGAATAAATTATTTAATTTAATTAAAATGCCAAGCCAGAAAATAGGGTTTAAGGAGGGAGGCGGAGAGCAGAACGGAAAACTTATCAAAGAGCTCCTCTCTGAAGCTCACAGGCCGTACAGTCTCTGCTCACTAGTGACGATAGAAACAAACCCTAATACTCGATGGGGAAGAAGAGGAATCATAATCAAAATCAAAATACAGAATCCTCAGAATCTTCTCGGATTTGGGCCTCCAAGTTCCTCGAGGAGTTTCGCGCCTCCGGGAACGATTGTGAGTTACCTCATCGACCTCTTATCTTTGATACTGAGTCTCAGCTGAATCTCTAACTTGCAATGCGTTTAATCGGAATCTTCTGTTTGTTTGATTGATTAAATTGTAATTGTGTAGCTCACACGTTTGATAATAGTCTTACGAATGTCGACCGTGGCATTATCCATCAGATGTGTCGAAAGATGGGTATGCGATCAAAAAGTTCCGGGTCAGTCACATCAGTTTTGCATTGGTACTACTTGAGAGTTGAGAGAGAGAGCCTAGTTTCTGATTCTTATTTGATTCTGTGTAGGAAAGGGGATCAAAGGTGCCTTACGATTTTCAAACGTGCACCTCGCTCTTCAGTTTCAGGCGGAAGAAATAAGACAACATATGGCAATGTAGATGCCAGTGTGAAGAAGCTCAAGCGTGTCTCGTTTCCACCGGAGGCGAAACCTGTTCTTCAGGATTTGTTTACTCGCTATCCGCCTTGTGATGGAGATACTACAGGGACGTCACTGGGCGTATATACTGGACACTCCGGGAAACAACGGAAGTGGAAAGATGACTTCTTTGGTAAACCTCAGATGAGCAAAGAAGAAATTCTAGATAAGGTGGCATCTCTGAGTTCTAGACTGGCTAACGATAAAGGTTTCCGGGAGGTTAGCAGTTCATGTTTTTTTCTTATAATGATTTGTAATTTGTACTTTATACGGAATCTAGTTTCAGAAGTTACAGCGGGTGCGACTGAATGATATTTTTTTTTTGTATTTGAATGATGTTACAGATCTTTGGAGCACGAACAAAGCTTCCCATCGCATCTTTTAGAGATGCCATCACATCCGCAGTGGAATCAAATCAGGTTATATGGGGTTTTAGATATGTTTTCTGTTCTTCTATTCTATATCAGAGTTTGGGTGTGAATAGTTGTGCTTTCAGTGGGGGATTCTCGCTGCTTTTGAAGGAGTCTTTATTTATTTTATTGTAAATGCAGGTTGTTCTTATTGCTGGTGAAACTGGCTGTGGAAAAACTACTCAGGTGAATCTTTCCTCTTATTGTTTGTTTTGGCGGAGCCAAGTATTTATGCTATAGTTGAGATTTAGTTTTGTGGTATAAGAGTTTAAGCTCTATGCATAGACATAGTATTACCTTTTGGATTTTACCTTACAAAGCGTTTTCTGATTCAAATAGCAGACTCCTTTATGTCATTTGTGAAGGATCTCATGTGCCCCACTTGTTAAATATTAGGTGCCTCAATATCTTCTAGATCATATGTGGTATAGTAAGCGAGAGTCTTGCAAAATCATTTGCACCCAACCACGTCGTATCTCAGCTATTTCAGGTTAGTATTTACCTGATTCAAACTACTGTGAAGGTTTCAGCTTTGTAATTCTAATGCATCCCGTGTAAGCTGCTAACTCTTAGTTTAATGCCTTCTTTTAGTTTCTGAACGAATTTCGTGGGAAAGAGGTGAAACTATAGGCAACAACGTAGGCTACAAGGTAAGGGGCCATGTTTTTTAACATGAATTTTGGCAAACGATAAACATATGTTAATGGTTACTGGAAACAATCCTCTCTCATTATAGCATTGACTGTATTATGCATATCTAGGTGCGGCTGCAAAGCAAAGGTGGAAGACAGTCATCAGTGGTTTTCTGTACGAATGGCGTTCTGTTGAGGGTGCTTGTAGGCAAAGGCGGTGGTAGTTGTGTTCCTGATATAACTCACATTATCGTGGTAACATATGCTTGTTTGATTCATGATATGTTTTTCATGTGTGTGTTTTAAGTATGCTTTTCCTGGTTCCGCTGGTAGGAGTAAAGATTGATTAAATAATTTCAGCTTGAAATTGTCAAAGTCACTTTTGTCTGCCTTCTTGTTTTTGTTTGTCATCTTAGGTTCTCGTCTTTGTGTGAATTGATTCTGTAGTTGTCTAAATTGATTTCATCCTTTTTGTTACTATGTAGGATGAAATTCATGAAAGGGATTGCTACTCTGATTTCATGTTGGCGATTATAAGGTACACTCTCTAGCCTTCTTTAACACTGAAGTGCTCAGCTTGTCAAAAGTAAAAAGCAAACCAACATCAAAATCAAGTAGAGAATAACTGATCATATTACTATCGTTCAGTTGATGTCACACTATACAATTAGATGCCAAAGCTGCTACGCTATAATTCTTTAATTGAAGCTACACCATGAAAAAGAGAACTATCAGGAGATATTTTCTTCCGTTGGATGAAAGGCAGAACTCATATGAATTTGTGATGGTTTTGTTTGTTTGCAGGGACTTCCTTCCCTCAAATCCTCATCTCCGACTGGTTAGTTAAACTTAAGATTCTTCTTCGTGTTACACTTCTGTGATATATTTACTATTGAAGAATATTTTTGTTTGTGGCAACAGATTCTAATGAGTGCTACTCTTGATGCTGAGAGATTTTCTGGATATTTCGGAGGTTGCCCGGTTGTCCGAGTGCCTGGATTCACTTATCCAGTTAATTCTCCTCCCACTCTAGAATCTCCTTTAGTCTCAATGTATTAGAAAATAATCTTCTTGCCCATGTGTCTAGGTGAGAACCTTTTATCTGGAAGATGTGCTCTCTGTCCTGAAATCAGACAAGAATCATAATCTAATTTCTACCGACTCGACCATACCAGATGGCAAGCGTGATATTAAAGATGAAGATAAAGTTGCTTTAGATGAAGCAATTGAGTTGGCATGGACAAATGATGAGTTTGAAGCTCTCGTAGATCTGGTTTCCTCTGAAGAAAGTCAAGAGGTTTACAATTACAAGCAATCATCGACGTGGCTAACACCACTTATGGTTTTTGCTGGAAAGGGCAGGGTTAGCAATGTCTGTAAGCTCCTCTCACTTGGCGCTGACTGTAAATTGAAGTCCAAAGAAGGTATGACAGCATTGGAATTGGCCGAAAAAGAGAATCATTTTGAAGCTGCTCAAATAATCAGGGAACATGCCGATAGTATCCAGTCCAATTCTCAGCAAGCACAAGACTTACTTGATAAGTATATGGCGACAATCAATCCAGAAGAAGTAGATGTGGGTCTTATAGTGCATTTAATGAGGAAACTATGTAGCGACTCAGAAGCTGGTGCCGTTCTTGTTTTTCTACCTGGATGGGAGGAAATAAGTAAAACGAAAGAGAGATTGCTTGATAATCCCTATTTTGCTGATAGTTCTAAATTCAACATCATATGTCTACACTCAAGGGTTCCGGTAGAGGAACAGAAGAGAGTTTTTAAACGCCCCCCTCAAGGTTGTCGCAAAATCGTGCTTGCGACAAATATTGCTGAATCAGCAGTTACTATCGATGATGTGGTTTATGTGATAGATAGTGGGCGGATGAAGGAAAAGAGTTATGATCCTTATAACGACGTGTCAACGTTAGAATCTTCTTGGGTTTCAAAAGCAAATGCAAAACAGCGGGAGGGTCGAGCAGGTCGGTGCCAACCTGGAATTTGTTATCATCTCTATTCTAAACTTCGGGCAGCCTCTTTGCCTGAATATAGAATCCCTGAAGTTAGGAGGATGCCGGTAGATGAACTCTGCTTGCAGGTGCTGTTCTTTCTATCGTAGAAATTTTATATAATGTAATGTCAGTCGTGCATGGTAGCATCTTATTTGAAACTTTTTGCGTACTTGCATTCTAAGTTATGTCCCTAACTAATGAGTTCAGGTTAAGATGCTGGATCCGAGTTGCAACGTAAATCATTTCCTTCAGAAATTGATGGACCCACCTGTTGATCAAAGCATTGCAAATGCGTTAACCACCCTTAAAGATATTGGAGCATTGACACCACAAGAAGAGCTAACAGAACTTGGACAGAAATTTGGTCAGCTTCCAGTTCATCCTCGGATTAGCAAGATGCTATATTTCGCCATATTAGTGAACTGTCTGGACCCAGCACTTATTCTGGCATGTGCAGCCGACACCAAGGATCCATTTACCATGCCCTTGGGTCCAGGAGAAAGAAGAAAAGCTGTTGCTGCAAAACGTGAACTTGCATCGCTATATGGAGGCCGCAGCGATCACCTTGCGATTGTTGCGGCTTTTCATTGCTGGAAAGATGCAAAAAGAAATGGTCAATCTCAGGAGTTTTGTTCTCAGTACTTCGTCTCCCCAAATGCCATGAAGATGCTGGATAATATGCGTGACAAGCTTCAGGCGGAACTTGAAAGACATGGGCTCATACCTAGAAATGACTCAAACTGTAGTCTGAATGCTCACGATCCGGGTATTCTCCATGCTGTTCTAGCAGTAGGATTGTACCCTATGGTGGGAAGAATGTGCCCATCTTCCATGAATAATAGGAGGTCACTAGTAGAGACTTTTACGGGAGCCAAAGTTCGTGTGCTTTCAAACAATATCAACATGTCTTCTGGGGAGGATGATGAAGCTTTAATTGTTTTTGATGAGATCACCCGAGGAGATTGGGACGTGCACATAAGAGAAAGCACTGTTCTTCCCACTATACCATTGCTACTGTTTTCGGGTGAGATAGCTGTGGCTCCTACAGAGAGCTGTGATGCTGATAAGAGTGATGAGGAGGAAGACAATGAAGTAGAAAATGAAGGAGATGTGATGGACATAGGCAAAGCAGGTGATAGGCCTGGAGATAAAATAATGCTTGCACCGGAAAATTCAGTCAAGGTTGTAGTGGATCGGTGGCTGCCTTTCGAGATGACAGCTTTTGAAATTGCTCAAATGTACATCTTGAGAGAGCGACTAGTGGCATCCATTTTGTTCAAGGTAGAGTAGTTATAATCACTATGGTTGATGATATTCAACATTTTATTCAGGTATTGGCATCCTTCTCAACCTTAACTTTACTTTTGTAGGTAAAACATCCACAAAAAAAGTTGCCGCCTCACCTCGGAGCTTCTATGTACGCAATAGCTTGTATTCTCTCATTTGATGGCCTCTCAAAACCTTCAGTTCCAACTGCTGATCTCAGAGATTACCCAAGCACGACAATAGGAGAGAGATTGTTTTCCAATCTTGCTGATGGGAATGAGCTACTTGACTTATTATCTGCTCCGACAGAAGCTGCTTCAGCAGTGAAGGAACCAGAGAAGAAGAGATCAAAGTCCAAAAAGCACAAATCAGCCAACATGGATCCGGTGAACATGGAAGCTGATATAAGCACTGCTCTGGCTGAAGCTGCTTCAGCAGGTGAAAAACCAGAGAAGAAGCGATCAAAAAGTTCCAAAAAGCGGAAATCAGCCAAAAATTTGGATATGGCTAATGAGCAGCCAGAGCTTATGCCAGCCAACAAATCGGATTTGGGTAACATGGAAGAGAGCTTACCTTCCAATCTTGTTAATGGACATGAACAACCTGACATAAACACTGCTCCGGCTGAAGCTGCTTCAGCAGGTGAAGAACCAGAGAAGAAGCGATCAAAAAGTTACAAAAAGCGGAAATCAGCCAATTTGGATGTGGCTAATAACATGGATGAGAGCTTGCCTTCCAATCTTGTTAATGGAAATGAACAACCTGACACAAACACTGCTCCGGCTGAAGCTGCTTCAGCAGGTGAAGAACCAGAGAAGAAGCGATCAAAAAGCTCCAAAAAGCGGAAATCTGCCAAGAACTTGGATTTGGAGAACATGGAAGTGAACGAACCGTCTGATCTAGCTAATAATGGGAATGAGCAAACAGAACTTAAGACAGAGGGCAAGTTGGATCCAGGCAAGGAGAAAGAGAGCATCCCTGCGAATCCTACCAATGAGAATGAGCAACCTGACCCAAATACTGCTCAAATGGAAGCTGAGTCAGCGGCTAAGAAACCAGAAAAGAAGCAATCAAGATCCAAAAGGAGCAAACTAGCGAACAACACAAGTTTGGCTGATAACATGGAAGAGGACGTGCCTTCCACTAATAATGGGAATGATCAACATATAAACAGTGGTCTTACCGAAGCTGCATGAATGGGCAACCTGATCGAAACGCTGAAGTTGCATCAGTGGGAGAACAACAAAGGAGTAAAGCCGAAAGTGAATGAAAGCCATGAAGTTTTTGACTCCCAAGGACAAAAAGTAGAAGAGAAGTGAGATGACCATTCCACTTTGCTGTACGAAGAGCCATTATTTATCTACAATAGTTAAACGGATTTTGAAATCTCAAAAGTTGATCAAGGTTACTTGTTTTGTTAGATGTTTTGTAGGTTCTGCTTCTGAGCCATTCTTACTTGGTGCTCTTGTTTATTTAAACAGTTTTCCAAATATACATTTCACATAAACCTAATGTTACATCCTTAATGTTATTGAGTTTGACCAGTGTTAGCCGATAATATTGGAGTGGGCTCATAATAAACAGACCAAACGCTTATGAATCTGACGTGGACAAGAACAAAACGTATCTGACACGTGGCACCTTACAAGACCTCAACAACCTCATCTGGACATCAAGAGAGAGATCCTCCACATATCCGAAACCAACCAATCATCTTCACTCTTGATGCATTATCAAACTCGACAATCCTCAAAAAAACACTTCCATCGCAACTTAACCAGAGAGATAGCTTAAGAGAGAGAGAAAATGGCATACAGCGCGTGTTTCCTACATCAGAGCGCACTGGCCTCTGCCGCCGCACGATCATCGTCTTCCTCCTCATCACAGCGCTACGTGTCACTCTCCAAACCCGTCCAGATAGTGTGTAAAGCCCAACAGCCTCATGAAGACGATAACTCCGCCGTCTCTCGCCGTCTCGCTCTCACACTCCTCGTCGGCGCCGCCGCCGTTGGTTCCAAAGTATCTCCAGCCGATGCCGCTTATGGTGAAGCTGGTAAAGAAACAAAAAACCTGAAAGACATTTTAGATCATTTCATTTCCAGACCAGAGTCTTGAAAACAGATTGTGTTTTCTGTCTTTCTTTTCTTGGTTTTGCAGCAAATGTATTTGGGAAGCCAAAGAAAAACACAGACTTCACGGCATACAGTGGAGATGGATTCCAAGTGCAGGTGCCAGCAAAATGGAACCCAAGCAGAGAGGTAGAGTATCCAGGACAAGTCCTTAGGTACGAAGACAACTTCGATGCTACTAGCAATCTCAATGTCATGGTCACTCCTACCGACAAGAAGTCCATCACTGATTACGGCTCCCCTGAAGAGTTCCTCTCTCAGGTCTTTACTCACTTGACATCTTCAGAGATAAACTTATGAATATAATTGTGAGACTGAATGATGATTTCAATTCTTGGGTCCTTCTTCAGGTCAACTACCTCCTAGGGAAACAAGCTTACTTTGGTGAGACCGCCTCTGAGGTAAACTCCCCATCTCCATTTGTTAGAGAATAGAATGTGGAATTAGATAAAACTTAGACACCGTATCACCCTTGCTACCTTCTGTCTGAATCTTGGATCAGTGAGTACATAACAGTTTGTTTATTCTCCCTGCAGGGAGGCTTTGACAACAATGCAGTGGCAACAGCAAACATTTTGGAGACAAATGTTCAGGACGTAGGTGGGAAACCATACTATTACTTGTCCGTGTTGACAAGAACGGCCGATGGAGATGAAGGTGGTAAGCATCAGCTGATCACAGCCACTGTGAATGGAGGCAAGCTTTACATCTGCAAAGCACAAGCTGGAGACAAGAGGTGGTTCAAGGGAGCCAACAAATTTGTCGAGAAAGCAGCCACTTCTTTCAGTGTTGCTTGAACCAAAGCCACACAAGAGAACAGTTCTCTGCTTTCTTTCTTCATTTGTCTCTTGTAAGAAAAGGAAAATGAAACTAAGCTTTTGAGAAACTATCAAGATGATGATGCTATATCTTTGCAGACTCTAGCGTTCTATGCTTGATCAAAAAATTGAATTCGGTAGATCTTTGCTCATATGTATAATCAATCATCAAATGGAACATGTAACATCATATTTATAGTTATCACTTCCAAAACCAATGGTAATGGCAGTGATTACAGATTCTGATAGTTTGCAAATGAAAGAAAAGTTTATGGAGCTGCAGGTGGAGGAGGTTTGAGGAGAGGCTGTAGCGCTTTCACAACTATGCTCATATTTGGTCTAAATTCAGCTTCGTATTGCACACACAATGCTGCCACCGCTGCTAGCTGCATTTGCCAACAGATTTGTTTGATTCAATAACAAGTCTTTCGAATGTTCAAAGAGAGAGAGAGACGTACCTTAGCAACTGCTTTTGGAGGATAATCCGCTTGTAACTTTGGATCAATGCATTCTTTGACTTTATCTTCACTGAGTCTTGGTGTCGCCTAAGCACAATAGCCAATAAGATCAAACCGTAAGGCTGGACAGACAACATAGTATATCAAAAAATGGTCAAGATTTGGAGCAGCGTATGCTCACCCAGGTGACAAGACTTTGTTGACCACGAGGCATGTTATTATCGACTGGTTTCCTCCCTGTCAGAAGTTCTAGAAGTACAACCCCAAAGCTGTAAACATCACTCTTCTGAGTTAATTGTCCAGTCATTGCGTATCTGCATATGTGAAAAAGATATTTACACATAAGCTGCTTCTTAGACATTTATATGCACACAAAATATATAATGGTACAAGAAACATTACTCTGGAGCATGATAACCAAAAGTTCCCAAGACTCTTGTAGAGTGAAGACGAGCAGCGTTATCAGGCGCTTGGTTTGAGAGATTGAAATCAGCAATCTTTGGTTTGTAGTCTTCAAAAAGAAGAACATTGCTAGATCTTATGTCTCTATGGATTACAGGAGGCTGAGACTTCTCATGAAGGTATTCCAAACCCCTAGCTGCTTCAACTGCTATTTTCACCCTTGTTGTCCATTCAAGTGTTGGACCTGGCTGTGCCCCTTGAACTCCCTTCTTACCTGTAAACGCACCAATATGCAATCAATTACAAGGACAAGATTCAGTTTGCCACAATGGTCAAACCATGGAGTTTATTTAGCAAGAGAACTGACTAGAGAAACTTAAAGTAGAAGAAGCTTATCTTACCATGCAAGACGTCATGCAAAGATCCCATTGTTGCAAACTCATATGCAAGGACGCGGAGTTTTCCATCAACACAAAAACCAAGCAATTGAACGAGATTCTCATGCTTCAGTCTAGAAACCATGGAGACCTAAGGAAGAGCAAGGTATTAACAAAGCAAGTTCAAAGATGTAAACACAAACTTTCGGGAAAGAAGAAGGATGAGCCTGAAGAAGATTAACAACCTGACTCAAGAACTCGGTATCTGATTCAGCCTCAGGTGCGGCATCAAGTTTCTTGAGAGCAACAGCTACACCATCATTTAATGTGCCGTAATAAACTCTTCCGTAAGAACCTTCACCAATCAGGGCCTTTGATCCGAAATTATCAGTCTTTTCCTTCATCACATCCAAAGACAAGGCAGGAACCTCGATGGGAAGAGCTTCCTTCCGCACCTCAGGTTTTGCAACAGCTGGTGGTTTTGGATTCTTGTGAATTGCTGCTACTGCATGAACAACACGTTCAACATCAATAGAAAACCATTACGTGTTAGAATCACACAATAACAAAGCCTCTAGTATTTGAAGACTAGCGCTAGAAGATATCCCTCAACGATTACCTTAAGTAACCATGCGTAAATAGAAAAAAAAACTGGAGATGATAAAGAAAACATTACCATGAGAATGGTGGTGAGAAGTTTTCAAATGTTCCTCTTCATTAGCGTCGTGTATTTGACATGTACAACACATCCACTTGCACATCCTCATCCTTTCCACAATCTTTTTGGCTCCTGAAATAGATAAAAAAAATGAATAAGGATGCATAGGAGATAGGAGCAGATGTATCTATTATCTTATCACCCAATAAACCTCTAGCAGAAACATCTGTGAAAAGTGAGATACTTTCAAACAAAGATCATGATGGAAATTTTGATCGAGCACATTCTCTGGGAAAACAACATGTAATTTCTAAACTCATCAAACATCAAAATTGTCAACCAAGGCATATGATCCAGCAAGCACTACATTGCTGAGAACATTTGTTGTATCAAATACATATGCAAAATCAAAAAGAAAATGACAAGAGCCCTCAAAAGAAAAATGATCAAAGATGAAAAATTTACAATCCTAAAGAGTCAAAAACACAACGTAATCTAAGAGAAACGCAAAAGCGAAGATGCGTCGAGGATTAGAATGGGGCTCAGAAAGCATGAATCTAGAGAGAGCGTACGTTACCTGTTTAATCTCTCTGCGTCACCAACAAAAACTCGCTGTCCCTCTCAATCTCTCTAAGGTTCGTACGATCGTCTCCTCGAGAGAAAGAGAGAGAGAGGAGCTTGCTTGATGGAGACGATGAAAGAAAGAAAGATTGGCGAATGGCAAAAAAGGAGAAGCCTTTGTGCGTTTATGCGTTTTCGTTTTTTTTTTTTTTTTGTATGTTAATAAACCGTTTTGCTTGTTATTGAGAGCTAAAATCGCGCCACTTTCTGCTCAGCTTTGGTGGTTTTTCCTCTCATCATTTTGAAAACTTATAGTATTTGAATCTTCTTAACTTATATAGTTGCCAGATGTGTAACCTTTTTATCACCAAATAAGATATCAATCGAATTATATATATAATAGACAAAAATAAACGAATTTACAAAGTATCACTCTTGTTGCATTTTGCATATGATGATTGCTCTTTACAATTTCATTTCTTTCCAAAATTGTTCAAGTAAACTAGAGATGACTTCCGAGTAGCTGTTTATGGCGCCTGATTCATCAGGTGATGCCAGACCACATGTATGAAACATATAGCAACCAAATACTGTTTCAAGCCAATAAAAAAAGGTCCTTGTTAGTCGGTTTTGTGATCGTATTGCACCTTGAAAACTATACTTCCATGTATCACTTCTATATCGACTGTCTTCTCTGGTAAAACAAACAAAGTGATTGACGCTCCATTCATCAGAGCAGGAGAAATCTAAACATCAGAGCAGTGATTAAAGGAGGTCAATCAACTTAACTGAGATCTGAGATTCACTGCAAGTACTAAAATATACACATCATGCACAAAGTATAACCTGCATATACAAACAGATGCATGTCAAAATACAAGAGTTTTAAGCTGACGGTGACCCCCATGTGCGATCTAGAACTAACAAACTTACCAGGGATTTTGGTCCAAAAAAACCAATGCCCCCTCATGCTCCTAGTCATCTTCCCATACATCATCCATAGCTCCCAGCCTTGAATAGGATGCTCGTAAGTTTTAGGTTTTGACTAGGATGCTTAGCATCAGAGATGCACCATCTAACTGATCAAATCAGAACTAGGCATCATGTATCAATAAGCTTAAGCCCCATCAGATACTTTTCTTTTCTTCTATTTATTATATCTCCTGCAAAATTGAGGCAATTTAGCAATGAGATACCGGAAATAGATACCAATCTGCATTACACTGAAGGAGGACAAATACGTAAACAGTATAAACTACATAGATTCATGCGATCATTGCAAGGAAAAAAGGCCTGAAAACATTAACTATTACTACACTTTTCAAATTCAGAAGAGAGAAAGAGGACAAACCATATGCGATACGAAATCCAGAAGCAAAAGTGCTTCACTGATCTTCCTGTTCCGGAAAAGTGCCTTGATAAGACTACAGAATGATTCCATATCCGGACTGACACCTTTCTTCGTCATATCCGAGAACAACTGAAAAGCCTTGTCCACTTTATTAGCAAGGCAAAGGCTTTCAATCAACATATTATATGTGCTACTGTAGTTAGCGAACGTAGGTGACAACGTTGCAACCTCTTCAAGCAGTGTAAGAGCCATCTCCAACCTTTCAGCTTTAATAAGATTATCAATCAGAAGCCTATATACAGAAGCAAACGGGGCAGTATCATCCTTGGCTATCTCATCGAGAAGCCCAAGAGATTCTATGAACTCTTTACTGAATCCTTCAATGACTTTGCGATATCCTGCGGTGTGTGTAGGCCAATGTGTCTGTTTCATTTCTTCTAAAAGATTGTGAGCCACATCCAATACACCGTTTTGGCAACAATGACCTATTAATACCCTATAAGTAACATAGTTTGGAGCAACACCTTTGGAACTCATTCGCTCTAAGAGCTCAAGGCATGTTTCTATTTTACCAATCATTCCAAACCCATCGATCAACGCCGTGTATGTCACAACATTTGGCTGACACCCATTTTCTTCCATCACTTTCATAAGCTTATAAGCTTCATCAGTTTTACCAACCTTGCATAAGCCATCAATCATCTCAGTGTATATTACCACATTGGGCTTACAGTTGTCAAGCATCTTTGACAACACTTTTGAGACTAAATCCTGGCGCTTCATTTTGAAATAACGATCAATCAAAGAACTGTAAGTATATATGGTTGCAGTAAACCCATGCTCAGACATCTCAGTTTTCACTTCTTGCGCTTCCTCTAGTTTCCCTACCTTACAGAGTCCATCGATAAGAGCATCATATACAATCTCATTTGGTTCACAACCTTCCATGGACATAGCATCCAACAACTTACGAGCTTCCTCTACCCTATGCGACTTGCAGAAACCATCTACTAAAGCTCCATATGTAACTACATTTGGTCGCTCACCATCGTGCTGCGTGAAGTACATATCTACATCTGGAACATCTTTGCTGCCACACATTCTTTCAAAAATCTGGCAAGCTTTCTCCGTTTGTCCAGCTTTGCAGTGGCCATCAATTAAGGCAGAATATGTAACGATGTTGGGGACACATCCTTCAGACAGCATCATTTCAAACAGCTCATTCGCATAGCTGACCTTCTTAGCCTTAAGATACGCATGGATAAGAGCAGTATACGTGACGACATTAGGTGTACAACCAACCTTCCTCATTTCATCAAACCACTTACGAGCCTGTTCAATCAGGCCAGCTTTACAGAAACTATCTACCATGATAGTATACGTGTAGACATCAGCAACAAGGCCACGATTTTTCATTTCTTCAAACAACAGAAACGCCATTTCCATTTTCGAAGCATTACATAAATAACCAAGGACTTTGGAATAAGTACTGTTATCTGGTATAAATCCCTGGCCGATCATTTCACGGATAACACTGAATGCCTTTTCATACTTCCCAGCACTACAAAGACACCTCGTGAAGCTGCTGACATTAATCTTATTAAGAACAACCCCTGCAGCAAGCATTTCACTGTAAGCTTTCTCAGCCAATTCCAAAAGATCACCACCAAGTGAGTCTTTGTTACCACAGATACTCCCAATCAATATATTGTAGACAACATATCCTGGCGTGTGACCACATTGAACCATTTTTTTAAGCAGTTTGTACGCATATGAATGATCTCCTGCTGTGCAATACGCATGCACGAGAGAATTAAAAACCTTAGGACTTGGATAACACCCTTCAATCATCATCATATTAAGTACCCTTTTACACCTACCCAGCTGCTTTTTATTCAAGCATCCACAGAGCAAAGTTGAATACGTTACCACATTTGGAAGGCAGGAACTAGCTCGCATCCTGTTCAGGAAATCCATAGCCTCTTCAAAAAGCGAAGCTTCACACAGACCAGCTATCAGTTTCGTATAAAAGACAGTATCAGGCACAAATCTCTCAGTTTCCACTAATGCTAGAGCTTCCCTCCACTTTCCTACTTTACATAGAGAATAAGCAAAGCATCGAAGTGTAAACCCATCCATACTCACATTCGCAAGTGACATCTCCCGATGAACCAAAGACGCAGAGTCCAAACTACCAGCCTTGAGAAACGCCTGAACCAAACAATTATAAGTAGATCTCGAAGGTCTGAACCTAAAATCCTTCAACCTCCCTAACTCCTCAAGAGCAATGCTAAACGAACCGTTCCTGCAACGTCTCCTTATCAACACATTCAGAAACTCCCCCAGCATTTCCTTGTCATCTTCTCTGATCTGCTGCAGGAGCTCTTCCGGGACTTTTTCGTCATTATCAAGTACAATCAAGTCAACCAAAGCGTTATACACAGGTGGTGTGTGCTTATAACCTATCTGCCTACCTGCCCAAATAAAGAAGCTGATAACAGCAGAGGGTCTTTCTACCAAACGCAACACCTCAATCACCAAGCTCTCGCTAAGTTTCTCTCTAAATTGCCTAAGAAGCTTTTGGGATTTGCTCCCAAACACGTCGTCGCCACAAGAAACAGCGTTTGCAATGGCTATAGCATCAATGGAAGGTGATTTAGTCACTGGGTGGGCATCGGTCTTTCGAGAGTCAGCAAGAGAATCAAGCAAAAAGGAGTAGTCTTTAGTCAAACCCACCACTTCCCGCGACTCGTTAGGTGAGAAAGCTTCGTCAAAACCGTACATTTCATCCGGCGGAGGAGTGGAGATAAACCTAGAGGTGAGATAACGGCTACAGGTGGATACTGTGTCGAGAAGAGAACGATTAAGAGATGAATTGGTGTAGAAACGAATAAGAAGATGATGAGAAGGAGAAAGAAGACATCTTACGACTCTTTTATTCATCGCGATAGAGAGAAATTTAGGGTTTAGAAGAGTGGTTCTGGGTTTATGAGAGGAAGAAGGATGAACAAGGAACGCAAAATTAATTTTAAAATAAAAATTAGAGTTGACAAAAAAAATTAGAGTTGACAAAAAAAAAATTAGAGGATGATGTGAACGAGTGAACCCACCTGATAGATGTAGAAACTTAGGGTTTAGGGTTTAAAAGATTGAACCCACCTGGCATCATCACTATACCAACAATTGAGGAAGGAGTGATGAAAATATATGCAAACCCGATTTTGCCAGAAGTTTTCAATCTAAGTTTCATTTTTCTTTCTCATTGAATTAGATTCTCAATTCGAAACATTTAACGAAGGATGTAGATGACTGATGACATGAAAAAGTTGAATAGAACCTAGTTTGTAATCAGGAAAATTGTAGTTGCTAGAGTTTGGTGACAAACAATTCAAAAGTTTAACAAGTTCTCAACGCAGAAGAAAGAATCCACGTCTAAACAAAACTTGGTGGTCTGAGCAAAGATAGCTATGATGTGTTGATTGATTTTAATCTTGGCCTCTTCTCATCTTCTTCTTCTGTTTATCTTCCGTACGATATCTCTCACGTCTCTCCTCTCTGTTCCGTTTCTTGGATATCACCTCTTTCTTAGCTTTCTCTGCCTCGTACGCTTTCCTCTTCTCCTGCTCCTTTGCTTTCTTCTTATTCATCTGTGCATTTGAATCCACAGTTTCAAGTCCATTGTTATTGACAAGAAGTCAGATAATACCAATCCAACTTTTATGCATAGTAGTTTCTAAACATTACCTTGACTTTATTCATCAGCTTATAATGCTGGACGACAGCATGAGCTTTTCTTTCATCCGGCTCCATTACAACAGCTCTTCTTGCATCTAGTGACGGTCTTTTTCTCGCTGGTTTGTTTTTGGGTTTGGAAGCAAACGGTAACTCTGCTTGTAGTTTCTTTGGAATCACCAATGGATTGAACTTCTTCGTCTTCCTTTCGATTGGCTACAAAGAAAACAAATGAGATAATTAGATGTGGGAATCATCAACGGAACCTAATGTTTACCGCATTTTTTTATGAGGGCCTTATGTTTGTCACCTTGTAGAGTGAATCCTTATTCACCGGAATAGGAATGTTATGCTCACTACGGAGTTCCCTAAACGTTTTCATCCCTGTCCAGGTCTTATCCCGGGGTTGCAAGGCTGTAGTTAGGGGGTTGTAAAATTGTGGAACTTCCACATCGGTCCAAGCCCTTAAGAAGACTATGTCGCTCATTTTTATTTGATCTTCGAAGGTACACCTTGCAATTCCTTCTTGTGCATTGTTATCGAGCATGTTTTTTCCCGCCTGACAATAAAGGAAGGTTATTAGAGAACCGGAGAAGTGATGATCACCGACTGTAAAGCTTCTTAAACTAAGGGGAAACTAGGGAATACAACAACAAGATCAAAAGCATGCGTACCTTTTTAACTTGTCCTCTAATGCCACTAACTGTCCGGACAGATGAACCTTCAAATCGAGCTATTTCAAGGTCTGAAGTGAACATGTCTTTGATGAATGCAGTATTTTTCTTAATCTTGCAGGGGTGCCCAACCAGCTTGATTTTCTTTGAAATATGGGCTTGGTGATTATACTCAAGTACGACCGAAGTCGCTGTTATCCTAAATCCTGTCTGAAGCACAAAACCATGAGAGCCACACTCAGTGGGAAAGGAATACAATACCTCTTTACCCGAGCCACAAAACAATAAAGTTCCCCACGATGACCAAACCAATTACTAGACCACTAATGGATTAATATAGCAGAGCATATTTACATGACGAAACAGTCATTCTAGCTTGTGACAACAGTTGCAGGAGGAAGAAAGCATCTTCGCTTTTTTCAATTCACATGCAGGTTTCAATTTTCAACGCAAACTTAGTATATGGATGCTAGTATTGACTATTGGTGAGTCCACCTTAAACTCACACTACCCATTTAATGATAATCCACTTCGCTTTAATAAATACGTCTATCACAAAAGAACAATCACACTCCAAAGGTAACTTGGGATCAAAATCTTAATCAGCAAAGTGCACTCGCATACCTGATTACTTGACAGGTTTTGGAAAGCGACGAAGCCTGTATTGGGTGGGACAAGAGGACCCCAGAACATAGCAAGGCAGTGCATGTGTTCTGGAGTATACTTAAGCATTCGATGTCTCCCATTGCGATCTTCAATGGCGTATACAGGAATAGTCTGATAGCGTCTCCATCCAATAGACACAATAATGGGATCTCTTGTCTTTAGTACTTTCTTGTGCCACCTATGTTTCTTCAACCGGGCCTAAGGACAAAACAACATATCATACAATAAGCTGTGTTCCAAATCAACTAGCTTTAAATAAGAAAAAATGTGTCATGATGAGATGAACTAAAAGAGAAAATGGCCGTAGCCTTACCTGCATATATCCAGCACTATCCTCGCCGAAACCAATACCTCCAATAAGAACTGGATGACAAGGATCAAAGAAATCAACCATCTCATAAGGAACATTGTGAATCTCCAGCCGCAGGTATGTTCCAGTCCGGAATCCTTCTATCTCAATCCGAGTATCCTCGTCAAGATCATTGAGTTCCAACAAATTCATCTGTTTTCTAATTTCAAGCTCCTCCTTCAACTGGGAAGACATTAAAGTGAGTAACCAATATAGAATAAAAATCTTTAGCACGCAGGAACATTTACTTACTTTGTCAACGAATCCGGGTTCCTTGGCTTCACTATTACGGGGATTGACCTCATCACCATCATTGTCATCATCCTCTAACTCCGATTTATTGCTTGTACAATGAAGTTAAGGTTGAACAAAACAAGTAACTTGTCAATGTGCAAACTAAAACAGAAGCATATATGACAAATATAGACATGCAGTAAATAAATTGTTGGCCCAACACAGATATGAATGACGGCAAATGATATGGTGCGTAGAATAGTTAAATGATGACATTCAAGTAAAAAAGGATATTGTGCATCGAACTTTGCTCGGAGAGCCAGCTTTTTAAGCATACGCTCAGCTGCTTCAACATCTTCATTGGTACCAGACTCCATGTTATCATGGTCATTATGCTTCTCTCCGGTCTCTAGATCCTCAAAATCACCATAAAGTTCATCTTCTCCCTCATCGCCAGCAAATGAACTTTTATTTCTCAGAGCAGCTTTTGACCAGTCACCAGTGGTAAAACGATCACGAATGATCTCACAAACTTCTTTCTCTTTCCAATTCTTCAGGTTTCCATAATTAACAAATTTGGAACAATCATCTGAGTTGAGATGTACCGCATCATTTCCACCACCTAAGTTCTGGAAGTAGATGAAAAAGGGCAGATAGTTCGAGCATATTACTTTCTAAGAATAAGAAAGGATTACCAAACTTTTATGGTCCTGAATTGACAAACCTTGCTATGTTCTCCTTTTGGCTTAAAGAAGTCTTCATCATCACTAATTTCATTATTCTCATTTATCAAGGCAGTAGCTGATGATGCTGATGCACCATACACAATTTGCATCAAGTTGGGGTTCTTCTTCCTGCCCTTCTCCTTTAAGGGTTCTTTCCATTTTGATATGTTACCAAGGACCTTATCTTCTGATCCCTCAACATCATCTTCATCTGAGTCCTGGGAATCGGAATCAGAGTCATCTTCCCCATCTTCATCTTCATTTCCGTCAGATTCAGCATCTTCTGCTTCCTCCTCAGCATCATCATCTTCATCTGAGTCCTGCGTCACACACACCCATGCATAAAAAACGGTAAAACTGGTCAGTCAGACATGGGAAGCATTACAAAAAATCAGATCAAGAAAGAAATTTCAATTGCATCACTCACACCAACCTCATCCTTGAAGATAGCTTTCCTCCTCAATCTTCCACCACGGATCTCGGTTTTCTGCTTAATTTTACTGTCATTACTCTCTACATCCATATCATGATCATCAACATCATCACCAGACTGAGATTCCTCTGATGAATCAGTGTCAGAACCTTCGGGTGACGATAGCGCATCTTCCTCAAGCTTTCTTTCTGAGCTGACACTAGTCTTTTTGCCAAATAAATTAATGAAAGTCTTCTCCAATTTCTCATCAACAGAATATTTTGTATTCTGCAACGACTTCACCAAATCTTCACCAACATCCTTGCCCCTTCCTGCCAAAAGAAAAATGTCATAATCAGATATCGTAGAGCCACAAAAAGGAAGAAGAAGAAGACAAATTACTTTTCTATCCTGGCGAATGATGCAAACCAAGTTCCAAACTATTACTGACATAAAGCATAAAACGAGCAGAAATGCAAGATGCTGGAAAACCCCTTAATAACCTTTATTAGCAGATTCTCCATTTTCATCATCAGTTTTAGAGTACTGAACAAGGTGATCATTTATGTTGATGTAAACAGCATCTTTGTCATACAGAAGATCTCCAATCCCGGACATAGGAGCATAAAATAGCTTTTCTCTGTCCCTCAGCCCCTTTTTCTTGGCAGCTGAGGGTAAAGGGCAAGGATCAGGTAAGGCAGTCACCCCAGCTAAACTGTAGTCACCAACTCCAGCAATATGAACCTGATAATCATAAGAATAATATCAGATGCATGTTAAACATGAAAAGAAAGGTCCATTGCACGGTTAAGACAACATTTTCAGCATAGCAGAAATCATTTAGATAACGAAGCAGAGGGTATACAAATTTATGCTACTACATTAAGGAAGACCCCAAAAATGCTATCAAATCATCTCATTTCTTGGCTCAATAGAAAACTGATCTTTTAACCGGGATTTATTGAGTACTTTTGTAACAGAAGTACTGCTAAGCACACAAAAGGCTCAAGTATTCGGGACATAGAAATTTCCATAGGCTAAGAGTTGAATCTGTATTTAAGGAAAATAATGGAGAAACATCTGATGTCATACCTTCATCCCTTTTTTCAAGTTACAACCACGTAGGTAGCCATACAATGTGATATTTCTATCGCATTTCTTATCCATCTGAACTTTCTCGGGAGGGGTAACATCTTCCAGACGATCAGCCAACACATACGGATGTGATGTTCTCCATGACAACGGATGAAACTTGATGACAGATATAAAGCGGGAAAGGTTGAGAATCTCACGTTGTGAATACCTGAGAATAAAAGATAAATCAAAGGTGAACCTCAAGCGTTGCTTGTACATGTTATCCAAATTGGTGAAACTATCAATGTAGATACTTACTTCCCATGAATGAGACCAGATAAATAGAACAATTTAGCTCCACTGTAAATTTCAGTCCAAAAACGATGCTTGAGACGTTGCTTTGTCTTCCTCAGCTTCTTTACATCCTTGAACTTATCCAGGTGAGTGAGGACTCCCATAACTTTAGGAAATCCATGCACTTGCATAATATTGAGGAACTCAAAGGTTTCCTGCGAATCAAACAGATTAAAAGACAGTTTACTAACCACATTATCTAGGCTAGAGAACGGTGAAGCTTCTTAAAGCATACACTATGAAGTGAAAGAAATAATCGTGACTGGTATCTCACCATCTCAAAACCATAACTTCCGTCTATGAGAAGTATAGCTAGATCAGCAACCTTGGCACAATCAATCATGCCATTGATATCATTAGGGCATTCCACAAACTGTATCCGTTTCTTCTTACCTAAACCCATGACCAGCCAAACATGAGAAGGGGAATAAAACCAAACACTAAAAATTAAAAGGGAGCAATGAACAATGTAGCACGAACCTTGAACAATGGTAATAGGTCCTCGAACCTCAGGCACATTCTGGTGAGTAAAATGCTTAACAAGGGACTTAATTACGAGAGACTTTCCAACCTACAGTAACCAAAATCACAGTGTGACAGAAACCATCAACACATCTGCACGAAACGATTAAAATAATCATATCCAAAGAGTGTCTAAATGCACACAGTACCCCAGGGGGTCCTTGAACAACGACAACGAAAGGAGGAGGTTCGCCGTAAGTACGATCAATAGTCGGAAGATGAATCCGCCGTTGTTCCTTCTCCACAGCGCGAATCTTCAAACGCTTCGCCTTAACAATCGACCTTACGCTGAACGCCTGCAGAGTCAAGTAAGAATATGTTGTTCAGTAAACGAATCCAAAGAGAAGCTAAAGAGACACTGAGAAGAGATGAGCGGAACTCACTCTAGGGTTTGGCTGCTTGTTATCGGTGACACCACGCTTCTTCTTATCAATCTCGGATTTCTTCCTCATGGTAGGACCTGCTTTGCGAGTCCGGTGAGACTTTTGCGTCGACATCAAGTCGTCGGCGGCCATGGCGTATGGTGGTGAGAAGAAGATGAAGTGAGGTTTTTGGTGGCGGACCGTCGAGACGAGAAGATATTAATCAGGTGAGGAGGCAAAACCCTTG
This sequence comes from Moricandia arvensis, assembly GCA_905132765.1. NCBI lineage: Eukaryota > Viridiplantae > Streptophyta > Magnoliopsida > Brassicales > Brassicaceae > Moricandia > Moricandia arvensis. The sequence continues at coordinate 34,445 of CAJHQP010001170.1, read as the reverse complement.
TTTTATATAAACCCTTGATCACAGACGGTTAAACCGAACAAACCCGATGATCATGTTTTTATAACGCAAAGAAACCATACCCGGTTCGGTTTAATTTAACATTCTACTTTCATTCCGGTTCGGTTTAGTTAACATTCTACATTTCATTCCGGTTCGATTAACCGTAGTAGCCTTCTCTCTCTTCATACGGTGAAAGAACAAAAAAGTTCTCACCTTTCTCATCTCATCAGCAATTTGAAGATTGAAGACGGGAGAGAGAGAGAGCTTGAAGGAGAACGACGAAGCATTCAAAGCAAGAATCTCTCTTTCGTCGTCTTCCTTTCTGGGCTCGTCTGAATGCATCAGCACGCGCTTGCCCTCAAATTTCACTCCTTTTCTCCTCAGTATGCGTTCTCCCTCCAAAGCCCTAATCCTCTCCTCCCTGTTTTCTCGCCATCAGCTCGAGTCCCGAATGTGAGCAGCTCCGTACGTCTCCGCTGCCGGAGCAGCGCCGCCGATGTATCCCCTGTTAGATACAGGGACGGCTCCTCCTCCATCGGCTCGCTTGGGGAGACTGGAGGTGTGGTGGTGACGGAGAAACCTATCGATGTCGCAACTCTGGGTAATCTCTGCGTAGACATTGTTCTCAGTGTTCACGAATTGCCCCCTCCTTCTCGCGGAGAACGTAAGGCTCTCATGGACGAGCTCTCTCTTTCTCCTCCAGATAAGGTTTGTGTGAAAGTTCTTAGCTTTTGATGATAAACTGAAACAGTGTGTTAACTCATTGCTCCTGGTGTTATTAGTGAAGATTGTTGTTTTCTTTTGCTTATAGAAATACTGGGAAGCAGGTGGGAACTGTAACATGGCTATAGCAGCGTCTAGACTTGGGCTTCAATGTGTTGCTATTGGTCACGTGGGGGATGAAATCTACGGAGAGTTTCTTCTAGATGTGCTTCATGAAGAGGGTATAGGTACGGTTGCATTGGATGGAGAAACAAATGCCAAAGACGCCAGCTCATTCTGTGAAACTCTTATTTGCTGGGTTCTTGTGGATCCTCTGCAGAGGCATGGTTTTTGCAGGTACTTCTTTAACTGAAAATGCCTCTCATGAAAAAGAAAGTTCGTTCTATGATTGTAGTGGTTAGTGTGGGACGACAGTGTTAAGTGGTAATATAATGAATTCATAGTTCCAATCATGTACGTTGATCGTGATGTGATGGTTATGGCTATCTAGAAGTAGGAGGTTTCATTTAATAGAGCTCTTTTGGAATGAATGGTGCAGACTCATCAGATTTTCTTTTGCTATCGGAAAGCCATGTTTTACTCGCTTATAGTTTTTGTTAATGACAATGCATAAGAACGTATGGCTTTCTTGTTTAGACATCTCGTTTCTCTTAAAGATACAAAACGCTAGTGGGTGTTCTTGTCAAAAACTTGTTTCCTATCCTATTCTGTTTTTCTTTGTTCTATGAATTCTTTGACCAGAGGAACTAAAGACTCTTTTTATTCTTATTCGTATGTCTGTTTGTGATAGGTGATTTGGGTGTACGTACTCACTATACTGTTTATTCCTTTTTATGACCTTAAACTTTGTTAGTAGAAGTACTTATATATGTGGTTGTTTCTCTTAGTCGAGCTGATTTCAAGGAGGAACCTGCTTTTAGTTGGATAACTGACCTATCTGATGAAGTAAAGATGGCAATCAGGCAGTCAAAAGTTATTTTCTGCAATGGTTATGACTTTGACGATTTCAGCCCTAGTTTTATAATGTCAACGATAGATTATGCTACCAAAGTTGGGACAGCTATCTTCTTTGATCCTGGACCACGGGGAAAGAGTCTTTCCAAGGGAACTCCGGATGAGCGAAGAGCACTAGCTCATTTCTTAAGAATGAGTGATGTCCTTCTACTAACATCTGAGGAGGTACAGTTCTTCTGTGATTACAATATGGTGATTAGTACTGGTAATAATAAGTTAACTGATCTAGTTATCACTGACCTGTTTAATGAATTGCTCAGGCCGAGTCTTTAACTGGCATCAGGAACCCTGTAAAAGCAGGACAAGAAATTCTTAGAAATGGTAAAGGAACAAAGTGGGTGATTGTAAAAATGGGCCCAAAAGGTTCTATTCTAGTGACCAAATCTAGTGTCTCAGTGGCACCTGCGTTTAAGGTACTTCTTACAGATCAATCTAATCTCTCATTTGGCATTCACATCAAGGTGCTAGTAATCGAACTTATATGTATCATAGAGTAAGTTTATGTAATGATCTGTATCTTTCTTTTGCAAAACATCATTATCAGGTGGAGGTGGTTGATACTGTTGGATGTGGAGATAGTTTTGTGGCTGCAATTGCATTGGGTTATATACGCAACATGCCGCTTGTTAATACCTTGACGATTGCAAATGCGGTTGGAGCAGCAACTGCAATGGGGTGTGGAGCAGGTAGAAATGTTGCAAAGAGGCATCAAGTGGTGGATCTCATAAAGGCCTCGAAACTCAACGATGAAGAAAAATTGTTAAAGGAACTACTCGCTGAAAGCCCGGAAACTACTAAAGTCAATCTTCTTTCAAAAGGGATGAGAAAGGAAGGAAGCAGCAAGCAGCAGATAGAAGTCATCTGTATTGAAAAAGTGGTTTCTGAGTTGCTTCCAGAGCTTGAACTTGGAAGGTGTTGTGTAAAGGCTTCATCTTGATGCAATTGAAACATTGATCGCTCACAAGATTCGTGAGGGAAACTTGTAATCCAGAAGTAGAGAACTTTTTCAGCTGACTGGATGAAGCAAACCTCTGCGTAATTGATTGTTTGGGTAATTTTTTTTCTGTGGGAACAATCCCTCAAGGGAGATATGAAAGTGAAGTTGATCTTAAAACAGTAATGATGATAGTTCACATAAAGAGAAGTTTGGTATTTTTTGATGTTTGTCTTCTGTTATCGTGTAACGTCTGTTAAAATGACATTGTTGGTCGGTATTTTGTAGGAATTCGACTGTTACATATTCAGGAAACAATGTTGTTCAAGAGCTTTTTCTGTTTAAAGAAATATGATAATTTCTTAAGACCAATATTATCTTAGGAGTTATCGATCTCAGCTATTTTTAGTAACGTACGACTGAGTTGGATGGTGGTAAGATGTCCAGATTCAGCAATCTCGCCATAATGGATGCGATAATGGATGGTACACTCTCATGGATACCTTGTGTGATGCATACAAATAACAATGGCTAGGTTCGTGCACCGTCACCATTACAGAATGGGGGCTGGATACTTAGCTTTTATTATCATATCAATATTCAGTTAACAGCGGTTTCTGGCAGCTGATAGGTTTAAAAGAGAAGGAAAAGACTTTCCTAGTGGATCGAGAGAAGATAAGAGTGTTTGAAACGAGTAGGAAGGTTAAACGAGAATTGCAAACTCCATTAACGAGCTCTATAATCAACCAATCCTGCTTCTAAAACCGGATCAATCTGTAAAAACATGTTCTTTCTCCTTCAAAGGTTAAACATTCAACAGGATCTAATCATCTAAACAACATCAAAAGCTAAACATGCCATGAACAATCAATAGAGAGATGAAAAAAGATTTAGCTATTATATATGATTCAAGGTACAGTCAAGTAACCATGGATTACAAGATCAAAGCAGAAACAAGAAGAAGGATCGAATTATACAAACACTACCACCTACACGAGACAAAGCTACTACCATATATCACTAAGCCCTAGCTTCATTTCATCCCCCTCTTCGAAGCCCTCTTCACTGGAGACTTAACCGTCTTTGGCTTCACAACCTTCTTCACTGGAGTCTTCTTCTTCGTCACCACCTTCGTAGCCTTCTTCTTATTACCACCAGCCGCAGCAGTCTTCTTCCCCGGAGATGTCACTGTCGATGTTTTAGCCACCTTACCCTTAGGCTTCGCAGCAGCAACAGCTTTCCTCTTAGGCGCAACAGCTGCCCTCGCCTTCGCCTTGGGTTTAACCGCCGCGGACTTCTTCGCTACCTTTGATTTGGCACCTGCGGTGGTTTTGGTAACCTTCCCCTTCGGCTTGGACCCCACCGCAGCGGTAGCAGTAGGTTTCTTCTTCTCCGTAACCGCCGCCTTGGGAGATGACCCCGACTTAGCAGATGGAATCTTAAACGAGGCCTTAACCTTCACAAGCTTGTTAGCAGCAACGAGTTTCTTCAGATTGAGAAGCAAAAGCTTCCTGAACGAAGGCGAAAGCACCTTATGCTTCTCCTCGATGAACTTCTGAATCGCGTATTGGCTAGATCCAGTTCTCTCCTTCAACGACACAATCGCATCCTTGATCATCTGAAAATCAATCTCACAATCTCAATACACGAATCCGAATCATCAATCAACACGAACAAAAAAGCTAGATCCGAATCGATATTACCTCTTCGTAAGTAGGATGAGTTGAAACAGACTTCTTCTTCGCCGCAACAGGCTTCTTCGCCTTCACTTCCTTTGCTTTCTTCGCTTTGCCTCCCTTAGCAGCAGGCTTCTTCTCGCTCGCCGGCTCCGTCGCCGTCGTGTTAACTCCGTCCATGGGAGGAACGTTCTCTTGGTCAATCACTGGACTCGTCATCGGAAACCGTAACTGTTAAGCTTTAGAGAAGATGAGAAGTTATTATGAGAATGGTGTTGTGATCATATCATCGGCAACGTCACGTTTATATAGTTATTAGATGTGTGTTAGACGCCATGTCGTATCTCTCTTCTGATTGGTTGAAACAATGACTACGCGGATCGCTACTTATTTTCCAAAGTTTGAATAGTAATCGTTGGATCGTTTTTAATCGACGGCTTAGAAGAGATGACTTTCGGTGTGGGAGTGAGGAAGTTAGTGGATGTGGATTAGATGCTTTAGGTATAGTTGCTGTGTTTTTAGGCTCGATTGATTTGATCATAACCCGTGATGTACTTGATGAAATTCGTTTTTGTTTTCTGCATTGTGTAGAAAATCTGTGAGGTTTCTTCTGGTCATTTAATTGTGTCGAGAGGATTATTATGTGATGAGAAAATGGGTTTTAAAGACAGATGTGTCATGGATGTTGTTTTTTCTTGGTTGTGTTACAGTGCATTTGATTTTTCGAATAATTGTTGAAGAGAAGTTCATAGAAAAAGTATGTTAATCTGAAATCAGACAAACCAATGAGTGAGTCTAACCATGAATCCTGAATTTTTTTATTACTTTTCGATGTAAAACATTTGATCGGTTACTAATCAAGATGACCATCTTCTAGAATATGTTGCACACCGCTTGTTGATATGTGTGTTAGACCTTTGTTAAACATAGCCACAGGGTAAAATCATTTCATATACTGTGATCAACTTGTTAACCGTATGATCAATTGATTTTAGTTGACATAAACATCTGTATAGTTTCACTAAAGTAATGATGCATAAAGGTTACCTCATCATCATGTACAGTAACCATATTAGATATTCTCATGGGTGTCAATTGGGCATCCCACATACGTATATTATTATATATATCATCTTTTAACATCATGGCAGTCACATACTATATGAAATACACATATGAATGGAGCACAGAGATTGAATCACAACATAGCTATCTACAAACACACAAGATAGTAGTATATGGTTTTGATTTGGTTATTTAAACAAAACATGGTTTCGTAGGTTAAAAAACATCGTTTCTGAGGCATCATATATCTCAGTTCTACATTATCCATCTACGGATACATTGTTTGATCGTTATAAACAGAGTTGATAAAAACTTTTACAACACAATCGACTGATCCTACAGTTGTTCATCAAGTAAGCTTCTCTCCTGTAATGCTTACAGAGTTTCCATAGGGAGGAAAAAAAGACTACATGTAGAAAGAGTCTTTAAAGCTCTCAACTAGTTGCACTCCGGAAGCTTTTGACTATAGGCAAGCAGCATCATGTAAACTTTTGCAGACGAACCAATCGATGCATGAACCCTTTGGCGCATTGAACTTCTCTGCAACCATAGATTCACCAGTTTCTGTAGCTTCAGTGTTGGAGTCACCGCTTCTCCCATACATCTTATCTCTATCCGTACACAAACCATGAAATGTGTATATATGTGATCAACCAAACATCCACGGCCTTAGTTGTGGTTAGCTTCAAAGAACCGACAATACCCATTAGCCAGCTTCCTTTACATTCTAAGGTTCTATGCCTATAGTGTTATAGTGTATATAAAAGATGCTTACCTTAGTTTCACTCTGGAGTTCTAGCTTCCTCATTAGGTACTTTTGGATAAAAGAAACTTGAATATCTCCATCTCTGTCACAAAACGAGCGAAGCAAAGGATATATAAAACAAAGAATACTATCCAAATGATAAGAAGAATCATGAAATTTAACTTATTCTCAAAAAGTTAGCTGGAACTTGAGGCAAAGAAGTTTTTCCTTCCCTGAAATCACCAAGCCCTTGTCAACATACCAACAAGATAGAGACAAAACAAGTAGAAGAGAAAGAAAAAGTTCAAATATGGGAGGATGAATCTCACTGATCAGTAGACGCCACAAGTGAAAACCAAACAGGACCACTCCTCCTCCTCTCCCGTTTTGCACTTGACTCATCTGGTTGTGGTGAATTTCCAGAACCACCAAAGACAGTGGCAGGCCTTTTGGTCTGAATCCTAGGCAGTCTTTTAGGAATAGCAGTTTCTGATGTTGTATGATCACCATTGTCACTTTTTTCATCCTCACGTTTACATTTGCTCACATGGTCCTTAACTTTAGGATTTTCCCCTTGAAAGTCTGTGTGAGATGCATTAGCCTGCTCAGATTTTCAAGGACTTTGTCATGTTTGCCACTTGGACCAGAAAATTCAATGGTTTCCAATCCAATGTGGGATCACAAGGCTCATCACCATCCTTGTTTTCTTTATTGGAGAATGCCTCTGCATGTGACTGCAAGAACAAATATATATCTGTGTGACAAATGACTGCCATTACAAGCAAATAAAGCATCGCATTGGTCGGGTTCCAGAAGATCAACCTTAAGAGACTGTTCTTTATTCACAGTTCTCTCAGCCAAAGAACCACTGTCTGGTAACTCTTTTCTCCTGGCCGTTTTAGTTCTTCCAGCTCGTGATGATGCCTTAGGTGTGGTTACAACCAAAGACGACATTAATCTCTCCTTCCTTCCTATACTGGTTACTGTTTCAGTAGCTTTTACTTTTATTCGTTTTAGAGGAAAGATTTTGGCTCTCAGGTCTTGTAAATTGTGGTCAGGCCTGCATGAAAGTAGCTCCTCAACACACACACACTTATGTTGACTACAAAGCTCACATCCGAGTAATAAAAAGAAAGAACAAGAATGGAAACTGTTTAGTCCATGGTAAACACACTATGTTAACAATTAACATTGTTCTTGAGGTACCATCTCAGTTCACTAATTAGTCCATGGTCAACACAATATGGCATGTCATATCATTAAAAGTGTTTTAAGAGATGTGATGTCTCAATGGCATTTTGATGCAATAGATTTTCCGATTCTTCTTTGTGTCATCACTTGTAGTTTGCGATTCTCGCTTTTACGAAAGTGAACTAGGACCCGAGTTCAGTCAGTGAGACCATGCAGAGCTTTGGTTCCCACTCGGACTAGCCTTTCTGACTATGCTTCTTCCACTTTTGATCTTTTACTTCTGGACGTGCAGTTAGGCTACGTCCTTTCAAATTGGGCCCATAGCCCAATAAGGTAACATCAGGTATTGGGCCTTTCGTAAGGGCCTTCTAGACAATTGACTCATCCAAAGTTCAGAATAATTCCTAGACTGCGGGATTGAAGCGTTTTGTCATGTTGACTTTCGTCACTGTTATATACAAAGCACCAAATTCTAGCCTAAAAATAATAAAGTGAATTAAGAAGGAGATATCACCTAACGTTTCGATAACGTTAGCCTTGTTCATATTATCTTTTACGTGATAAAGTTACTATATGATATGGCTTATGATCATTAAACTCAATGTAGCAATAATATATAGCTTCCTCTGATAAAAGCAAACATAACAGTACAAACATCATCACCTGCTTCACTAAACTAACAAAATAAAAAACTTCATACCAAGGTCCTTTTCCGATTGGTAATTAATTCCCAAAAGAAGACAATGTTCACATTTAATTACTTGCAGCTTCATCAACGGCGTTATCACATGTCTTCACATGTACGCCTTCCCGCACCTGATCCGCATCACTGCATCCTCGGTCACTCTTCACGGTAACATGTTAACACGAACACCCAAAAAATCTATAACAACTAAAAAATAATATATGTACTATACTGTATACAAGTAATACACAGTAGTGTATAATATAAAGTTTTTTTTTCAGTAGACCTAAAATAAATAAATATATATAAGAGCAGAATCTCCCGATGATGCATGAAGGAAGGAAGCTCTGAATCTAAAAACTCCCCCCGACCCCAAACCTAGAATTTGAAGCTGAAGAAAAACTCAGTCTGCGATTTTAGAGGATCGTATCGTCTTTAGCTTTGTTGATCAATCGGAAAACTCTCTGCTGATTCTTCCTGGTGAAAGGAGAAAGCGTTTGATGAGATACGATTAGCTTATTTCTTTTTTTTTTTTTGTGTTTCGCGTAGTCATGAATCAGTTTCGTCGATGGCAGAGGATCCTGTTCCTCTCCTTGCTATTTATCTCTGTGTTGACTCCTCTCGTTTTCGTCTCGAATCGGCTTAAGACCATCACTCCCGTTGGTCAGCTTTGATCGTTCATTGAATCTCATGATAATTATTCCTTCGTTGTTGTTATGTGGTTTGATTTTGATTCCGGATTTGTTTTCTGGGCAGGTCGGAGAGAATTTATCGAAGAACTATCCAACTTTGTAAGTGTGATGATATCCACTCTATGTTTACAGATCTTAATTTTACTATTATTGATTTCGCAGAGATACAGGAGTAATGATCTTAGGCTCAACGCTGTCGAACATGTAACTTACTTACTGATTACTCATCTTCTCAAAACTTTTTTTTGACAGTTCATTTAATAAAAATTGTATCACTTTTTGTGAATTCAGGAGGATGGGGAAGGCTTGAAGGGGCCAAGGCTCATTCTATACAAGGATGGGGAGGAGTTTAATTCTTCAGTTAGTGATGAGAAAGAGAATACTATCGATTTACCAAATACTATTGATGGTTGGTGGGGTCGTATTTTTATGCAATTTAAGCTTTGTTTTCCATTAACTCTTCAGCTTTCTTATCGGTACTTGTTTATGACTTTCAGGCAATAATCATAAATACACTGAAGAAAAAGTAATTGATTCACAGCAGAAGACACTAAGCTCTGATTCCAAGGTGTTGCATTTTTTTCCAACTGATTTGTTTTAGCTTGATGAATGCTCAGGCTATGAAGCAATCCCAGTATTGAATCCTAGAATCAGATCACGCTTCATGTTGCTTAGCTGATCAACCTATTAAGATTAGGCGTATGAGTGTTAAGATTTATTGTTTTGTTTTGTGACAGGATCAAATTCTAATCCAACTTGCTAATAAAACGGAGTTCAAACCCCCATTATCTAAGGGTGGAAAGAACACAAAGATTCAGTCTGATAGAGCAACAGATATGAAGATAAAAGAGATCAGAGACAAAATTATACAAGCTAAGGCCTACCTGAATTTTGCCCCGGCTGGAAGTAATTCTCAGATCGTGAAGGAGTTGAGAACTCGGATGAGAGAGCTGGAACGGGCTGTTGGTGATGTGACAAAGGATAAAGATTTGTCAAAGGGGTAAAAGCACAACTTAATAGCATCCATAGACTTTCTCTAACAACTACAACCTTTTTATTGGTAATAAAACCCTTGCTTTTAAAGAAGATTCTTATGTTAACCTCTGGTATGGTTGTTTCTTTCAGCGCGCTTCGCAGGTTGAAGCCCCTGGAAGCTTCATTATACAAGGCTAGTCGTGTCTTTAACAATTGCCCTGCCATTGCTACCAAACTCCGTGCCATGAATTATAACACAGAAGAACTAGTTCAGGCGCAGAAAAATCAAGCAGAATATCTACTGCACCTAGCTGCAAGGACCACCCCAAAAGGGCAACACTGTCTCTCCATGCGGTTGACATCGGAGTACTTTGCCCTGGATCCTGAAAAAAGGCAGATGCCTAACCAGGAAAAGTACAATGATCCTAGTCTCAATCATTATGTTGTCTTCTCTGACAATGTTTTGGCTTCTGCAGTCGTTGCTAACTCTACAATATCTTCTTCAAAGGTAATTTTCTTACATGTCCTTATGTTTTATATTGACAATAAATCTTCTATTGTTTTTATTAATTTCTAGTCGGATGTAATTATGTTATGTTTCAAATGCCTTGCACTATATCGTCTCGTTTGTTTAAGCCACTTGTTAAACTGAGTTCCTAATGCTATTTGCAGGAACCGGAAAAAATAGTTTTCCATGTAGTGACTGATTCACTTAATTTCCCAGCAATCTCGATGTGGTTTTTGCTAAACATCCAAAGTGCAGCTGCTATCCAAATCCAAAACATTGAGGATATGGATGTCCTGCCTTCAGATTATGATCAGTTGCTGATGAAGCAAAGCTCCAATGACCCAAGATTCATCTCTACCCTCAATCACGCACGCTTCTATCTCCCCGATATATTCCCGGGTTTGAACAAGATGGTACTCTTAGACCATGATGTAGTAGTTCAACGAGATTTAAGTGGACTATGGAGCATTGATATGAAAGGGAAGGTGGTTGGTGCTGTAGAAACTTGTAAAGAAGGTGAACCTTCATTCCATTCAATGAGCACATTTATTAATTTCTCAGACGCATGGGTCTCTGGGAAATTCAGTCCTAAAGCTTGCACGTGGGCGTTTGGGATGAATCTAGTTGATCTCGTAGAATGGAGAAGACGGAAGTTGACTTCTACATACATAAAATACTTCAACATGGTACGCAGCTGACACTCTCTACTGCACTTACTTTCCTTAAATAACTATCACTGTAGTCCTATAGCTGCTTAGAATTTGCCTCTTCAAAAAAAAAATCATGTGGGTTCTTCGATTCGTTTAGACACCATTCTATCTGAAAAGGTCATAATAATAATAAGTATTAGCTGTTAGTTTTGGCTGTGTTGGGGAGGAAAGATTTTGAATTTGGAACTTCGACTAATACTCAGAATAAAGGGATGTATATAGCAAACAAACATAAGTGAAGCTAGTATACTTCCTAGAGAAAGAGTGGTTACAGTCAGCAACGTCTCTGTTTCTCTATGCACATACGCATGTTATCTGAAATGAACCTAAACTTAACAGTCGCTTCGGGGATTTCTTTTCTGGCAGGGAACAAAGAGACCTTTGTGGAAAGCTGGAAGCTTACCAATAGGTTGGTTGACTTTCTATAGGCAAACAGTACCGTTGGACAAGAGATGGCATGTGATGGGGTTAGGTCGCGAATCAGGCATCAAAACGGTTGACATTGAACAAGCCGCGGTTATACACTACGATGGGATCATGAAGCCGTGGTTGGACATTGGAATAGATAAATACAAGCGTTACTGGAACATGCATGTCCCTTACTATCACTCCTACTTGCAACAGTGCAACATTCACGCTTGATACGAAAACCACGTTCGGACAACTTAGGTTGAATTCTAGATTCTTTTTTTGTTTTGTTTTATTAGAACAAGCTTCTAAGCATGTTACCTGTGTTATGATTAGCTTCATTCTTTAACTCTTCTGAGTGTAAATCTTGGCTTGTTTCATATTTTTCAGATCTTAATCTTAGACTTAGCCTCAGCGAGAAATTGATGTCTTCTTTTAGAGATAGATAATACAATTATTCATCTTCTATGTAGAAGTTTGCCCAACATTTTTGTCGGCTCTTGTGTGAAGAGGCAAAGATTGTGTGGTATGAAACGGATGGGACGTGACAGGTGGAGAGAAATAATTGGTGAGAGTATTGATAGAATGCAGATTCCATCACTTGCTTAGCTAGAACCTACAACCACAAAACCAAACAAAATAAAACACAGTCTCATTTGATCAAGTCTTGTGAGTTTGGGAAAGCTAAAGACAATGGCAAGCTTCACTTCCTCCGTCACTTGTCCTACTCTTCTTCTCAAGCCTTCAGTCACAGCTATCTCCACTGAGACTGTCTATGGTAAACCTATGTTTCCGTAGTAATCTCTCTTCTACTTATGAATCAGAACTGGCACTGTGTTATATTTATGTTGTGCTTCTGTTCAGGTTTTCCAAGGATGGTTAAGAGAACCAGTGGAGTGAAATGCTCGATGGAGACAAAGCAGCCAAAGAAAGAGAAGAACTCAACGGCAGTTTCATCCGCGGTGGGGGTTATGTTAACAGCGGTGATGAGTAGTAGCCCAGCAATGGCGTTAGTGGACGAGAGGATGTCCACGGAAGGAACAGGACTACCTTTTGGTCTGAGCAATAACCTGTTAGGTTGGATTCTGCTGGGCGTGTTTGGTTTGATATGGGCTATTTACTTTAACTACACTTCTTCCCTCGACGAGGATGATGATTCTGGACTTTCCCTCTGAAAGTTCCCACTCTCTCTATCTTCTCTTTCTCCTTTTCCAGTGAACAAAACGCTGTATCTTCTTGTCAAGTCTGAAGTAAAGACGAGAGAGACCTTACCTTGTGTAAATGTCTTATCATTTGTGTGTTTAATAAACTTATTGGGCCAATGGAAAAGCCCAATAATATTCTTGGTGGAAGTCATGTGACCAGATTGAGCAACAACAAAAAGTTCTTCAAATTACTCTTTATTTATTTCCCTAAGAAGTTGGGAAGGCCTTACTTTGTAGTATACCATTAAAAGCCATGACACAGATTAGAAAAAGATTAAAAAAAACAAAAGAAAGGTTGATTTAATTTACAAAGAGTTATGAAGAAGGGTGATGGAGTTGGGTGAGAAGATGATGAATGTCAGGAGCATGATGGTCCTCTGCACGGATGCGATCCGGTTGAATCCAACGTCCATCAGTGCTCCGAACCATTCCTTTGTTTGCATCTTGTCGCCAATAAGGAGGTACCATGAAATGGTCTTTCAGAAAATCAGACGCTTTGTTCACTAACGCTGGATCTCTCCCACTTGATAACACGAACCTCTGTCCTTTCCCATGATACCTGTTACACAATTACACTCCTCAAATTCACTTTCTCCTCGATGTACAAATATATAAAATTTTGGAGAAAATTGATCAAACTATCGTTTTCCAGATTCGTTAAGTCATAATCAATATTTTATGAGCTAAGTTACGTATACGACAAATGGAGAGTGATCTAGAAATAAAAACTACAGTTCAATAGATTAGGACATGGCAACAACTTTACTAAACTATTAATTAGTATTATAAAATACTTTCAATTATTCTTCCCACCCACAAAGTCTGCCACGTTAATCAAACTGAATGATCACATTCTAATAATAATTCCGCATTTTATGAAAGTATAATACGTTTACTAAATCCCTTTAAGATCGTGTATTATTAATAAGAAAGTTCTTGGAAATTTGTGATTCTCAAATCTCAAGATACACCGAGATTTGTCTCCTCAACAAGTCTTTTGACTTTTCCCTAAAGATTAGCTGACAAGTTTGTGTTCATACGTTATTGTATAATCATTAAATATGTCCAAAAATAATAATTAATCCGTTTAACCTCTAACCAAAAATATTGATTGTAATTTCTTAAATAGTTAAATTACTGACCCGTCAAGTAAATGGAGCAGGGCTTCCAAGTTATGGGCCGTGGAAAGATCAACGGAGGGCTTCAAAAACGGCGAGTTCTGGTGATCCAACGCTAGCTTCTCCCCCACGTGGCAGTAACACCACGGCAACCCTCCCGCCAACTGCTTAAGCGCGTGAGGCGCGTGTTCGTTCAAAAACAGTCCCGGCGATTTCGGAACGACGTCGTGTTTGTTCACAACCCTCAACACCTTCACTCCCAACTCCTCCATCCTCTCCTTGAACCTTATGTTCCCAACTCGTGGAGCACTGTACGTAAACACCGTCACCGGAACAACCTTCCCTCTCTTCGTCCTGTTCAATCCCATCTCCGCCACGTCGTACGCGCTCAGCACCGCCAACGCACCGCCGAGGCTGTGTCCCGTCACCGTGATGCTCAGATCATCTTCCTCGTCGCCGTACCTCTCCACCAGCCGCTTCACCTCCGTGAGAACCTGCTCCCTCGCCGAGAATTTCGAGAAGTTGCACGACGTGTCTTTGTCAGTGTAGAGATCCAGGAACCCCGATTCGGCTTTAACCGCCGGGTCACGGCACCGGAATCCGTTTCCGGATACCGGTTTGAGAAATCCTTCAGATCCGCTATCCACTCGAGCTGCGTGACGGTTCCTCTCCACGCGATCGCGATGTCGCGGCGTCCGAGACGGAGGCGCGTGGCTTCGTTATCGTCGGAGACGGCGACGTATCCCATCCAGTTAGCGTTCTTGCTCCACACCTTGGACCATCTCGATTTGGAGAAGAAGTTAGGGAGATTGATGTTCGACGTCGCGTAGAGGTAACGCGCCACCTCGTAACCGGAATCGAATATCCCCAGCGAGTCGAACAGCTTGCGGCGCGTGAATCTACAGCTCCCACAGTATCTCGAAAACGGATCGAAATCGAAAGCGTCGTAACAGGCCTGGGCCATTTCTCCGTAACGGATCAGCTCTGATCTTAAAACAGGGTCCATCGGATCCATTAGCCCGGCCCAATCATCCTCCCCTTGTATCTTCCTCCACCTGTCCCTCAAACTCTTTAACTCTTTAGCTTCTCTATCCCGTCGACGAACATCCTCCGCCGCCGTGATACCATAATTCTCCAACGGCTCGAGCCTTGAGGATACGGAAGCTCCGTCGGTTGTGGACACGGCCCTGGTTGTGATCGCCGGAGATGATCTCGACGTGAAATTGAGAAGAGTAGAGTGTGGTTTGAGGGAAAGAGAGTGAGGTGATTGGTTGATCGCGTTGGGGAGAAGAAGGTTGTGGGAGGGAATGGTCGCCATTATTTTGAGAGAGAGCTTTGATGAGTTGTTTCCGTGGTCGAATGAGATTATTGGACCCTTAATTATATATACTTATCAACGTACAATAAACAATGTTAAAGTCATGAGCTCATGGTGCATGTATATCATTTTCAAATGTAGGGTTATATGTTGAACTTAAGATACAATAATTTCACTTACATTATTGTATTGAGGTTCATTCATTATCCAGCACCGATCTTTTCTATTCTCTTTTTATTATCTTCTTTTTCCTCATTCCAATGCATCCTTATCGCGATCGTATATGAAAATCAGCACGTAGAGCATTTTTAACTCCACTTTATATTTCATTATAAAATGAAATTAATTTGTAATAAACGTTTTATTCTACTTCAAAATAAGAAATGGATTCATCCTATAAATAAATTAATATTTTTTTATTTATTACTCAATTTTTATTGTAAATATAATAAATCTAAAGTAAAACTAACTTTATTGTCAAAATT
The DNA here is from genome assembly GCA_905132765.1 of Moricandia arvensis. Lineage (NCBI taxonomy): Eukaryota > Viridiplantae > Streptophyta > Magnoliopsida > Brassicales > Brassicaceae > Moricandia > Moricandia arvensis. The sequence continues at coordinate 18,993 of CAJHQP010001170.1, read as the reverse complement.
ATTATTTTTTAAATAAAATTTTATATTTAAGACTTTCTTACTACAAAATAGACCTACATGGAACTGGAATGAGATTTAGATTGGCATAATATTGATAGAAAGTGTTTATGAATCAATTTAATTCAAACAAGAATTTATAGCGGAAAATTGCGACAATACTAAATGAAACTGAAACAACCTGTTCCGTGGAATATAGCTGGTGTTGCAGCGCATCGATCCTAACCCTTCTTTTGTGATATGATCTGTTTTTTGAAATTTCGGTTCACAAATAGTTTATTGGTGCACTTAGCGGTATTCAAATCCAAGATCTTACCATTTAATAACTTGCTAATAGGACGAGTTGTTACATAAACTATAAACGGTAGCTAGTAAACTTATAATAGCAAAGTTGTCAAAAAATGTTTTAAAGAATGTTATAACTTCTTTTCAAAAAGAAAAAGGAAAAGAAAAAAGAATGTTATAACTTATAAGTCAATTTTTCTATTCATCATTTTCAATAATTCACACGCGTCCTGTCAAATTTAGAACTATGAGACGACCATACAAGTAAAAACTAATAAAAATATATTTTGTTACCTTCTGTGCCGATCTTTCTTACATGCATTTACTATTTAAGGTAACGCAAGTAATAATACATAACATCACTTGCACTAGTAATGCTAAATATATTTCACAGTACCAATTATGTAAGGAGTACCAGTTGGAACAGAGGCTTGTTTGACAGAGATACATGACCCCACTTGGCCAATAGATGCAATCTGTAATGTGAATATATACCTTACTATATGATTACAATGAATTTAGTATTATTAACTACTAATATATACTATTTTAATGTTTGATAAAGAGTTTATTTGTTTAATGAAAGTCTATACGAATAGTTTGAGTGGACCATAACATCATATTAATCTAGCATGTACTCGAACCGTCGAACGTTCATTTACGTGTTCCGTGTTACGTGTACAGGGTCTAATATGAACTTGATTTTTTTTCTCCATATCCCACATTCCACACGTTTTGAAACGTGTTGATTTTGAAAAAAAGAATCGAAGCAGTAAAGCATTTATAATTTATTGAATAAAAAGCTTCAGTAGCTCAGTTGGCTAGAGCGTGTGGCTGTTAACCACAAGGTCAGAGGTTCGACCCCTCTCTGGAGCGGTGATTTATTTTAATTTTAACATGAAGAATGGTAGATTGGACCCCTCTCTGGAGCGATGCTTTTAATTTTAACATGAAGAAGGGTAGGATTGGACCAAACATGGGGCCATATCCAGTAACAAAGAAAAAAAAAATCAACATGGGGCCATATCCAGTTACAAAGAAAAAAAACCAACATAGGGCCATAGTCTCCATAAGGATAAGATCATGTGATTCGGTATTTTACCTTTTTTTATCAATTATCAACTTTTTCAAACTAAAGGTCGCCTTCACGGACTTGTGAGCACATTCTCACTAGCTTTACTACCGACGTATAAAGTGGTAACGCTAGAAGGCCAGCATCAAGTACCTATGATTTTCTCTCAAGCCACACATGTCAAAAGGATGAAAAAAGTGATCGATTCTTCTGCTCACTCATAACTTCAGCAAGTCTCTACTACAAATCTTAAAAGTATGGGCTTTTTGTTTATAGATACAGAAATGGGCCAAATGTTCGGGCTTTTGTCATAAGACCTAACCAAGTCCAAACACCTATGAAAAAAAGTTGAATGCAAGTGGGTTGTTTTATTTGCAGTTTGGTCCACAAACACTCCAATGTCCCAATATTCATAGAATATATAAATCATACGGTCCAAAAGCTTCAATGATCAACGACAACGGCTCTCTTTTTAAGCAACTTGTACGAGTATCGTTGAAACCGTATCTTTGAATCTTTTATGCAACTCTTCTTGGTCCTAAAACATAAAAAAAAGGTTCGGTCTCCACGAATCAACTTGTTCATAGTAAAAGCAGCTTTATGGAACCTTTTCCACACCATCTTCTTGTCTTCTCTGCCTTTCTTCACTATTTGTGGATTCATATTCTTTCCTCTGCCTTCTTATAATTAGCCTGCGACTCAAGCAACCATAGCCACAAGCAACACCAAACTCCAACACTGGGGTTTGGTTTTGGGAACCTTCTTCATTTTCTAGAAGAAAGCTAGCTTTTTAAGTAAAATCAAGAAAAAAAATGGACAAGGTTATGAGAATGTCATCCGAGAAAGGAGTGGTTATATTCAGCAAGAGCTCGTGTTGTTTGTCCTACGCAGTTCAAGTCCTCTTCCAAGATCTTGGGGTTAGCCCTAAGATCCACGAGATTGACAAGGATCCTGAGTACCGGGAGATAGAGAAAGCACTAATGAGGCTAGGCTGTTCAAAGCCAGTTCCAGCCGTCTTCATTGGTGGCAAGCTCGTTGGTTCCACCAACGAAGTCATGTCCATGCACCTAAGCAGCTCCTTGGTTCCCCTAGTGAAGCCATATCTATGTTAAAAGAAAAAGGTAGAAATTATTTCAATAAGGAAAAACATTGAGCCAAATCTTTGTAATATGTTTTAGTATTATATTGGTTGTGTAACATAACCAGAAAAAGAACTGGCAACAAATTTCACAAGGACCAACCATATCTGCAACATACACTAACTACTCTTACATGGATTACACTAACTTCTTTCTGTACAAAGTACAAAGAAAGAACAAAAAAACAAACACACTGAACAATCAAACAAAGAGTGTGTGTGGTATATGGTTTGAACCAAGTTGCTATCTAGGCGCAACAGAGGGAACTATTCCACTGACAAGGTCAGAGCCAGAGACATCCATAGATGTATAAGGATTTGGATTCTTCAAGAATGAAGAGTTTGATGACGATGATGGCTGACTCGTTGTCTCAGACATATCCTCTCTTTTGGCTGTCTGAGATTCCGGCATTAGTTCCCATATGATTTCAAGTTCTCTCACAACTTCCGCCATTGAAGGCCTTGCATCAGTCTCCTCTCTGCAGCATCTCAGAGCTAACGTTGCAAACTTTTCAATGCATTCAGCTGGCACTGAGCTCATTCTCTTATCCACAACTGATGATATCGAACCAGACTGGTATGCCAGGTTAGTCTGGCGGGAAAAAAGATTCGAAACGGTTATAGATAATGCTAAGAAGGAGAAATAGCTCTTACCATCTAAAATAGAGTTTACCTCTCGAACTATGTTCTTGCCATGTGTGATTGGGTGCATTCCTGTCAAAAGCTCCAGGAACACTACGCCTAAACTATATACATCACTTTTGTCAGTCAATTGATGTGTCAAGAAATATTCCGGGTCAAGGTAACCCTGCAAGACAACAACAAAAAAGTCTCAGTCATGAGTAATGTTCAAGAAATCACTAGGCGGTGATTAGGCGCTTATAGCTTATAGAGGAGTAATGTTTAAGCGGGAGCCTAGGCGCGACTAGACCGGTTTATAACACTGGTCATGAGTTTGAGAAGCAAATTTACAGCAGCAATGCAAGATAAAGATCTTACTGGAGTCCCCTTTACAACAGTAGACACATGATGAGGTGAGATGCCTTCCATATCAGGCACTGGAGCGAGTCTTGAGAGTCCAAAATCTGCAACCTTTGCAATGAATCTGGAGTCCAACAAAATGTTACTAGCTTTGATATCTCGATGGAATATTGGTGGATTAGCTTCTGTGTGTAAGTACAGGATTCCCTTTGCTGAACCTATAGCAATCCGTATTCTCATCGCAAAGTCCAAAGGCTTTTCTAACTTAACTGTCACCACAAATTTGATTCAGTGTTATGATCTACAAGGAACATAACCACAAGATAAATGACTCGTTGACATAAGCAAAACATACCAGAAATGTTGTCTCGCAAAGTACCATTCTCCATGTACTCATAAACAAGCATCTGCACGATTGACAATACAAGTAATAAGAGAAAGGTAAAAGGCTTTGGAGCTCAACCAGAAGAGGGTACCTGTTCGCCTTCTTCATCACAAAATCCAACCAAAGCAACAAGGTTCCTGTGATGCAATCTCGACAACAATTCAATTTCAGTTAGGAACTCCTTCTCACCCTGCAATGATCCCTCTTGTGCTCTTTTAATAGCCACAGCCATTCCATCACCAAGGATACCTTTGTAGACTTTTCCATAACCACCTTGGCCAATTTGAGTAGAACTGCTAAAATTGTCTGTAGCCAGAGCAAGCTCAGCATATGTGAAGCTCTTTACCCCTTCTATCTTCAAGGAAGCCTTGGAAGCTGCATATAGATGAATCAAAAAAGTTCCACTAAAAAGAATCTACTCTGAACACAAATCAGCATCCAAAAGAAAAATGCTTACATCGCTTTCTCCTAGAAACTGCAGCATATCCTTTCATACGCTTCCTCATAATGATAAGGGCAATAATAGCAGTTATAGTAACTGCAGCTGCAACTGAGCCAAGAACTATACCTGCTATTGCACCCTTACTTACACCAGATGGCGAAGCTTGAGGAAACGCTGCAAAACAAAACAAAACCAAAGCATGCATAAGTTTTCTTTTCAAAGTAAAACATCAGAGGACAAATATACTGCTACTAACCATCTCTGTAGACATCTAACAACGTGAAATTCATAAGCTCATAAGGCCCAAACAGATCTTCGTCTGGGATGTTCCATCCAGTGAACATGCCCCTTATCCTCCGAACCTCACTCCGATTGAATATGAAAGAATTGTTGGCGTTTGAACCAAAAACAGGAAAGAACTTGAGATACATTCGAAGTCTAGGTCCTTTTTGCCACTGGAATGAGTCAATGCGTAGCTGATACAGATTCAACCTAAGACCAGAGGTGATGTACTGCTGAAACTCGGATACGTAAGGAACAAAATCAGAGAAACCAGGACTTTTCAAACGATATCCAACAAGCAGAGGAGCAGCACAAAAGCACCGTCTAAGAGGTTCTGGAGAAAACTCATAAGGAGGTGGGCAGTCAGAACAAGTTGTATTAGGAGTGGTTGGACCCTGATTATTGTTTTGTTCGGTTAGAGATCCACATAACTGAAGCAGATTTCCACCTGAGCATATCGGATTCCCCTTAAGCCTGAAAGAAAAAACGAAGATGTCAAATAAATACATTTCAGGATGAGCAAACAAGATCAAGAAGCTGTTATATACAGCACTGAGTAGCTAGAGTGATATACAAAGCAGCAATAAGCATGCATAGGGATCAAAAAGAGGGAAATAGGAAAGCGCGGAAGCAAACCAGACTGTCACATTTGGTCGGGGATCAGATCTGCCTGTAATATTTGAAAACCTATTGTTCCGCAAATCCCTGAAAAACATTAAGAAAATACCGGTTGTCAAGAGATAATATGAAGAAAGTTGGCACATGCTTGTAGGTCAAAGAAAATGAGATATGGTTGTGTCATACACGATAAGAGTCTCGGTTGAATTCAACACTCTGTCCTGGTATATGCTAGAGGGAATGGAACCACTCAGTTGATTGTTTGCGACCGACCTGTCACATTAGATAGACAACCAAAACACACCATTGGCCATCTTCATGTCCAAAGTTGATAGAACTAACATCAGCATCTCAGAATATCAGACACACTTACAACTTTTGAAGCCGTGGAAGGCCTGAGAAATTTGTTGGAATGGTTCCAGTCAAACTGTTATTGGACAGATCACTGCAGTATTTTCATCAGAAGTTATCAAATTTAAAATCAATACATTTCTAACAAAACAATACTAATCATAAGAATCATGAAAGGTGCTAAGAGTTTACATGGTTGTGATGCTATCAGAAAGCTTCCCTGTAGGTATAGATCCATTCAACTGATTTCGACTTAGGTCCCTGCAACAATAAGAAACAAAATGATATTAATACGCCAAGGTATCTGCAGGATTATCTTAAGGAAGCGGTTAGATAAGTTACAAAACTTACAGATAACCAAGTCTTGGGATACTGCTAAGATCAGGCATTGGCCCTTGCAAGCTGCAGTTTCTAAGACTCCTGCTCATGAAAAATATAAATATGTCCATGTTAGCTTAGTAAGCGCATGCACTATCCTAATTATTGTGGCTGATTTTCATCCCCACACACAACTATTGATATGCACAGGTTAATTAAAATCAAACGCATGACTCTCATATTTAATATGACATCCCTTCCACTTCCACACTTCAGTGACTTTGAGTTCAAGGTACATTGTGAAACTAGCACTTACAACTTCAAAAGCTTAGACATGTTTCCGTAAGAGGGTGGAATCGTGGTCCCATCAAAATGATTGTTATCTAATTGTCTGCCAAAAGAAACACAAGAAAAAGGTCAAGAAGGGAAGAATTGAATGGATCACCAATTGGTCTGGTGACAGGAGGAGGAAAAAATCAACATAAATTGTGACAGTAACTTACAGGATAAGCAGATTTGGCATGGTTGATAACTCAGGAGGAAGATAGCCAGATAGATTGTTGTTGTCAAGCAGGCTGTAAGAAAAGATCATCAAAATTAGGTAGGTAAAGCATGTGTGGCTTGCTGAGGACATAAAAACTGAGTTTAGGTACAAAACATATACACTTCTACAATAAGATTCAAATGAGCCTATGACCAACTCACATGTGAACAATTGATGGTAGGCTTCCAAGCTCTGGCGGAATCTGTCCACTAATCGAATTATTGTTCATGTGACTGCAAAGAAGATAAGATGAACAAAGAATGCAATGAGTGTAACATACTTAAGAAGTGAATGAATCGTTCTAAGCAAAACAGCTATGTGTACAGTAGACATAAAGATTAAAAGAACTCACAAGTGCTTAGTCTTGTTTAAATTCCCAAAGGATTTGGGCAGTGGTCCTGATATACGGTTTTCATCAATCTGTATTCTATCCAAGTTTGGAAGGTAGCCAAGCTCCTCTGGTAAGTTTCCAGTTAATAGATTCCCGTTCAGTAGCCTGGAAGAGTTCAATGACACATTGAGCCAAGTAAAGACCAACATATAAGCAGAGGAAAAGTAAACAAGAAACTTGTTCAAAAGAACCAAAAATTCTGGACTTACAAGAGTTCTAAAGACTTGATATTCCCAATTTCCTTTGGTATACTTCCGGTTATCTTGTTCCACATGAAATCCCTAGCATAAGATAAAGTGGTAGTATAACACACAAAGAAGGTTACTCACCATTACAGGTTAAGAAAATATGAAGCTACTTATTAAAAAGTTTAAGTACGTACAAGATTTTAAGACGAGTCAAGCGTCCAAGCTCTGGAGACAAGTTCCCTGAGAGATTCATGCTGAGCAATTGCCTTCAAGTAAAACAAAAAAAAAAAAAAACTTTTAAAACAATTCCTCAAGGAAGAGAATTGTTTAAAGTATCAAACAAAGAAGCAGTAAGAGTGAAAAAGAGAATACAGTTCTTTGACATGAAGATAACCATCATCATGAGTGAAGTTAAAGCAGAGAACACCAGTCCAGTTCGAAGTGCACGGATCTCCACGCCCCCAATTTCTCAATCTACGAACCGGATCGTTTAAACTTTCCTTTATCTCTCGCAAAGCCCTCACTGAATCCAAAGAACAAAAAACAAGGATCAGCAAGCTAGAATCCATCAAATCCAAAAGCGACGAAAACCCATTGAATTGTTCGAAGATCTAAACAGAATACAAGGTGAAATGAACAACCTTCAACCGGATTGGTGATACCCTCTTGAGCAAAAGCAGAGGACCAGAAACAGAGGAGGAAAAACAGAGGAAGGAGACGAGAGACACGTGACCAACACATATCTAGACGAGAAGAAGAAGTGATCCAAGACGCGGATAGAGAGAGATATAGAGAGTTAAAAGGGAGAGAACATGATCAGGTCGTAGATAGACAGTGAAACAGAGGAGAAATGGAGAAGACAAAAGTAAAGGAAAAGTGGTTGAGGTTTTGTTGAAAACATTGAAGAAGAGTAATGAAACTGACATTTTCTCACGTTTTGACCATATCAAACCGTGGAGGAGAGCGTCGAGGAGTCATCAAAGTTTTCACTTTCGCCGCCACCATTACTATACGCCAAGCCACCTTCTCTGCTTCCGTCAAAACCGTAAAGTTTCCATTTTTCTTCATTTTTTTAATAATGATTGCGTTTTGCGACCTGTCTTTTGACCTTTGTCCATTTCATATTTGAGTAATGATAGTAGGTAGATAGATCTATATATATAATAGTGCAAGTGCAATGAATTTATAATTACTAACTTTATTGAATCTTCCATGTTCAAGATTATTTTTTTGTATTTTTAAAAAGTTTTCCAATGGCAAATAGCAATAAGAAACAAAATAAATCATTGGTTGTGTTAGATATATGGAGCTTTGTTGATGTATCGATATCTATGTGCGTTTTGGACCCCACGAAACTGTAATAGTCACGATTTGTTTGGAAGACTATCAAATCTAGTATTGAACTGTTCATTGTGACCGACTCTCTAGAATGCGATTGGATTGTTATAGTATTAGTCACTATATTATGTAGCAGTAGAGATGTAGTGTGATTATGATTCAAGTACAACATAACATAAGAAGATAGTATTGATAGTTCATAATTAAGGAGATCTAATATAAGAGCATGATTAGTAGTATTCTTAAAAAATATTATTCAAAAAAAAAATGACAAAAAAGTAGAAAGAAAAAAAGTGAGAAATGGAAAGAGATGATTTCTACAGCATCTCTCTTCCATTGATGATTTTTTTTTAAATATTAAATACAAATCAAATAAATAAATCGAACTAGAATATTAATATAAGTATTTAGAAATTTGTGGGTAATGAACTTAACCGGTGATGATGCTCTAGCTATCCTAACCAAACTGATTTTTTCCAATCTCATGGATCATTTTGTGACGGTTAATCATCTATATTAGAAAAAGTCTATATTAGAAACCTACTTAAAAGACTAAAACCTACTTCAATTGCTTTTAAGCTTATCGCTAAAATTGAAAAAGTCATCCCCTAAACATTATTTGCAAAATGATTTACCACATATCATCATTAGAATCACTTTGATTAAAAAAATGTGACATAGCATAGTAGAAAAGATGACATAGCTTAAGGCAAAATGTGAGACGGAGAATTACACTTAATGTTCATTTGTATTTTTGGTAACTTTTAAAATTTGGTAATAAGTCATAAATCAACACTAAAATAAATACATCTAAATATATCATTAATTAAATATATAATATTTTACTAATTTCAAAATATTAGTTTAAATTAATTTTATATTCTTACAATTTTTATTACTAAACAAGATTTTCAAAATATACAATCTTTTTTTTTGTAAAAAATATATAATTTTAATAAGTAACATTTGTTTCTTTCTATTAGAAATTTAAGAAATTTTGTTTAGTTTTATTTTTTTGATATTTACACAATTTTATATCATTTTTCTAATTTTTATACAAGTTTATTTAATACCCAAAAATAAATCAAATTTTATCTAAGATTAGAAATATATTCATCCTATTCTTAAATATAATTTAAAAAAATCATTTTTATCTTAATCTTATAACTAAAAAAATTATATTAAAATATTGTTATAAATAATAAATTTTAAAACATTAACAAAATTTATTTAAGTATAACTTGTTTAAAAAATATTGCTGCACATGGTGCAAGAAAACACCTAGTACTATATATTTGGGTAGATCATAAAATAAAATTTAAAAAGGAAAAGAAACTTTAGCTGGTATAAGTAAGCATCGTTAGTCTTCTTAATTGCTAGTGGGTCGATGTTTTTAAATGATACCGGTCCACTTCTGGCGCTTAATTAAGAGGCCTAACTAAAAGTTAAGAAAAGTAATATGAAAAAAATAAACCTCGATCTCTTTTTTTTTACTTTGACCAAAGCAAATAAAGTGATGCCCAATTACCAAATGGCCCAATGAAGTCAAGACTCCAAAAAAATACTACTAATCGCGCCAGGTAGGGGTCGAACTACGGCCTTCTGCTTAGGAAACAGACGCTCTATCCACTGAGCTACAGGCGCAACACAGAGGGTTTGATAAGTGAGTATAATCATAGATGCATTTCCCTATGGATTTGAAAAATTATAAACATATAACTACAGTCTATTAAACAGATAAGTGTTCACCTACGTTTTGTCTAGACCACAGCTATATTGGTATAGGGCCTTGTTGCAGGCCGTTTTGGATACAAATGTGATTCTCTTGGGGAGGTGTGGACTTGCCTTTTACCTTATCTTAGTAGGCCTTGGGGGCTCAGGTTTGTAATGGTTTTCCTTATATTTTTATTATCCCTAAGTTGGCCCAAAAAGATATGTAAATCTTTGTTTCCCACCAGTTTATGAATCTCTAATGATTGTTCAAGTGATTAGAGATTGTGATTTGGTTACAGGATCTTAGCGAATAGGCACTCATCAGCACGTTCAAAGGAGAGGAAAGAAAGGTAATACATTCAAGAACTTGAGCGTAAAGTTCAGTCTCTTCAAAACTGAAGCCACCACTCTCTTCCAGGTTTACTTCTCTCCCAACATAATAACTTAAATGTCTTTGCTCTGTTCCACACATAATCAAATTCAGTGTTGTTTGGATTTGATCAGAGAGACACGAATGGACTAGCGAACAAAAACACAGGGCTAAGACTTAGGTTACAAGCAATGGAACAACAAGCTCAGCTCCGTAATGGTAAAACAAACTCTTAACTCTTTCTTTGCATTTTGGTGTATGTTTCTTCAAGTAGGTAAAGGGAAAAAAAAGAGAGCTCAGAATAGTGGCTATACAATCTGTAAATCAGATGAATGCGATGGACCCAACCATCGCTATGCCGATTTCATCATGGCTCAGGGATGCACCAGCCGGGAATCGAACCCGGGTCTGTACCGTGGCAGGGTACTATTCTACCACTAGACCACTGGTGCTACGATGTTAGTGACTTAGTGTTATCTTATTATATACGAGTTGTATATCAGAAACATCTTTTGCATTTACTCTCATCGAGTCATTTGTAAACTGGTAAGAAAAGTAAGTTTCTGACATTTAATGTAAAGGAAGCTATGTAAATGTACAGGATTAATGAGGTAGCGAAGTGAAACTGGTAAAAAGATTACATAAACCCAATTCATCTGGCCCGATACTTCTACTTCTTCGGTTTAATATTTAGGCCCATTAGCCCACACCAAAATACAATATTTAGGCCCATAACTATATAAGATGTCAGGGCCCACAGTCCATTTCATAGGTGTGTTAAGAAAACGTTACATTTTTTTTCACCCATGTCATTAGAAAGCTCGTATAAAAACATGGCATCATGAGATGTATATGATACGTTCGTAGAAACTCGTTTGCGATCAAAAAGACTAACTAAAAACAAAACATGCATGCACGTAGCCGGATTCAAATTCAAATCACATAACTACGCGATAAAGGGAAATCATTTGGAAATTGAAAGACTAGTATTGTATTGGTCTCTTTCGAACGATTGTAAATCAGCTAAACATAATTGAATTGGTTCTTTGATTAGGTTGAGGTCAAACTCAGCCTCGCTAAGTTAACGACTAAGGTACTCCACGTCGTTGTGTATTTTTTTAAAGACATCTCTACTAATAATAAAAACAAGTTATCTACTCCAGAAATAGCAGCGAAGCATCTCTCATACGAGATGACGTATGCGCTGAGGTCATGCTATATCTTTCTTACTGCACTCCACATATATCCAGAGTTAATACCCCAAAAAAACCGTTGACTTGGGGACGAAAAAGAGTCGTCTCAATTTTCTCTTTCTCTCTCATCTCTTTGACTTCTCTGTAAAAGAAAAGAAAGTAAAAACCTGTTTCTGCTCCGGTGTACGGAGGGTGCTGTCTCCGGGCGGTCCACGTGAGCTCCGGCGCCGGAGGTCTCTCTTTCCCTTATCATCTCATCTTCCTTTTGCGTCTCATCCTCACCTCTTTGTTGCCGTTGATATGTTTGGAGCCCTGGTGGTGGACGGAGCGCTGGTGTCCTAGGTCTGGTGCTCCGGATTGCTATTGGTGTTACAACAAGGCGGCGATAGGTTTTGAGGGAGTTGGGTCGGCGTTTTAGGGTTTGGCTTTAGCGGATTTGATTTTCTCCTTCAGATCTGTTTCAAAGTCATAGCAGTGCGGGCGCGTGAGATTGGATGGGTTCTCTCCTTGGTTCTTCGTTTCTCTTTCTCGACAGTGGTCGATGTGGGAGAGGACTACTGGGTTTCAGTGGGGCTGTAGCTCGGCGTCTTGTTGCGGTCTTCTGTTCTTCTCTGGTGGTCAAAGGATGCGCCTTTCTCTCTGGCGTGCGAGCTCAGGTTGCTAGCAGTCGTGTGGCAGCGGGTTTCCCTGGGAGTCTCTCGTGTGTAGCTTTCGAGTCGTGGTCTTACTCAGTCGTCTATGGCTGACCGAGTCTCTTCTCAACGGCGACCATCCTTTTGTCCTTTCTTCTCACGATCCTAAACAAGTCAGAGAGGTTTCTGCGTTGGACCTCTGCTTCTGCTCCGACCCGCTTCGACGACTTAACCTTCGTGTCTCCGGCGAGGTGAGTCTAAAAGCGCAATCCGGCCAATTATGGTTTCCAGATTTGGGCCAGGGCGTTGGGTTTCTTGCTCGGTTGAGTCTGACGAGTGAAGACCCAATGCGGAGACCTGGTGAAGGGTCTTTCATCCCAGTGCTTGGAAGGTCACTTGACCAGATGAGTAGACAGATTCTTCTCGTTCTCTTGCAGGGTTAGAGCGCTTGTTGATGGATGGCTTTCATCGCAGCTCGTTTTTGTGTCTGGTTTGATTCCCTTAGTGGTCTTTGGATCTCTTTGGACTCTAAACCTCAGTCAATAGGTTGCTCAAGGTTTCGGTATGTTGTTGCTCTGCCTTTTCTCCTATTGCTTTGCGCTTAAGGTCAGTGAAGTAAGCAAGTTTGGGGAGAAAATCATTAGCCAGCTACTCCTGTGATGACACGCAAAGAACCGGCATCCGAGGAAACGAGGTAAACCTCGCCCTTTGTAGTGGTTTCATCATCGGTTGAGAACGAATTTTGATAGTCTAAGGATCGCGGAGCACTCTAGCGGAACGTGTCGGTATGGCGGGCGAACGAAGCAAAAGGTGTTATGTGTTGATTTAGATATTTTGTTCGAACCAAACTTGTAAGCAACACTTGAATGTCCGGTTCTCGGATTGATTAATAATAGTAAATATTTAAAAAAAAAAAAAAAAAAAACCGTTGACTTTGTTTTGGTACGTCTTTACGTAGCCATGTAGATGTATGAAACACAAAAAAAAAACAGACAAATATATATTTCAATATATAATCAAAGTTGATAGTGGAAGTGATGGTAAAGTGTGAATACTCATAAAATGATTTTACCAACTTTTGATTGGTTCAGATATGTCATCTGATTTGCTAAATGACAAAACACATTGCAAAATTACCAATTAACAAAATATAAGTAGTATTTTTGTGGACACGAATGTAAATTCAAAAGAAATTCTAATAAAGTTTGGGACATGAATGTAAATATTAAATTTTGTGGGGTCCCAGTTTGGCCCTAATTAAATTGAACTCTCTCTCTGCTTTCAACCTTCTTCCCCATAGCTCTGGAGATCTCCAGATTTCTCTCTCCTCCTCCACCCACATTCTCCGGCGGAAAGGTTCTCCTTTTCTCTCGCCGGCAGATTCAAATTTCAAATTCTCCGAACCAATTCCTAAACTATGGCGATTAGGGTTACCTTCACATACTCCAGCTACGTCGCTAGGAACATCGCCTCCTCCGCCGCGGCTCGCGTCGGTACCGGAGATGTCCGCTCATGCTTCGAATGCTTGACCCGTCCCAGAAGCTTCACCCACAGTCAGATCTCCGATATCGATAAATGTTCTACCTCAACCCCTCCTCGTGTTCGCCCAGCTTCTTCCATGTACAGCACCATCGCCAGGGAGCTCCTCGAAGAAGGAACCAAGAGTCCGCTTGTGCTGGGGATGATCTCAATCATGAGATTAACAGCTCCTCCGGATTTGCTAGGGATGAACGTGCTCGGGATCTCGCCGTTCAAGACGTCTTCTGTGATCCCGTTCTTTAGAGGGTCAAAGTGGATGCCTTGTAGCATTCCGGCGACTTTATCGACGGATGTTGCTGAGATTGATAGGGGAGGGAAGGGGTGTGATGTTGAAGTGAAGATGGAGTTGAGTGGTGATAAAGGTTCGAACTTTGGAAACGGATGGGTTAATAAGCTGTTGAATATCTGCTCGGAGGATGCTAAGGCAGCTTTCACGGCGGTTACTGTTTCTCTTCTTTTCCGTTCGGCTTTGGCTGAGCCAAAGTCTATACCTTCAATGTCTATGTATCCTACTCTTGATGTGGGTGATCGTGTTATGGCCGAGAAGGTGAGAACACTGGTTTCTTGCTATATAGTTGTACATTTTGATTATGCTTATATACGTGCTAGGATGAGCAACAAGCTTTTAATTGGTGGTGTGTGCTTCATGTCTGAGTGATTGATCTGCGTATGTGTGTTTTGGTGCTGGTCAGGTCTCGTACTTGTTCAGAAGGCCAGAGGTTTCTGATATTGTTATCTTCAAGGCTCCTCCGATTCTGGTGGTAGGTCTCAGTTCACTATTTCTCGTTTTTCAAATCTTTTAGAACTTGTTTCAAGGAGTTTGATATTCTCCTTTGAAAAATTGCAGGAACATGGTTATAATTGTAGTGATGTTTTCATAAAGAGGATAGTTGCAAGCGAAGGTGACTGGGTTGAAGTAAGCCCTTATATCTAAATCATTTGTTAGTTAATCCTATTTATCCACCTTTGTTTTTTTTGGTGTCTGTATCGTTTTCCTGTATAACTGATCGAACTTGTATCATGTAGATTTGTGATGGAAAGCTCTTAGTGAATGACACCGTTCAAGTTGAGGATTTTGTCTTAGAGCCAATGGACTATGAAATGGAACCAATGGTAAGCAAACTTGCACTTTCCTAGTTTAATGATTCTCGAACTTAAAGTTGTACAAGAGTAACACAGCTTATTTGGGGTTTCCTGTTTTATTTGCAGCTGGTTCTGAAGGTTATGTCTTTGTCCTAGGAGACAACCGGAACAAAAGCTTTGACTCTCATAACTGGTAACCACTTTGGAAGATATCTGCTATTTCATAGTTCTTGTGTGTTAAAAAAACTCTGTTGATTCATGGATGATTGTTAAACGCAGGGGTCCACTTCCAGTAAAGAACATCATTGGAAGATCTATGTTTCGGTATTGGCCACCGAGCAAAGTTTCAGACACAATACGCCACCATGAGCAAGTTGTGCAAAAGGGAGCTGTTGATGTTTCATAACCGGTACAGATGTTTGTTGATGGTTCTTAGGATTAAGCTGGAAATCGAATAGATGATGAGGTGGTGCCATCCATTTTGGCCCTGAAGCGAACGGAGCAATTTTTTTTCGTTCTGTGAGCTCCTATGGAAGACATGGAATGCAATGGGAAACCCAAAAGAAAAAGGAAAAAATTGAAACATTTATTTGTTGCTATGATTTTTTTGTTTTGTTCAGTGAAACCTAAAAATTCAACCTAATCATTGTAATGGCAGTCTTCAAGAATAAGTGTAAAGTGAACCGTAAAATAAGGTAGAAAAGCTTAGTTTCATGTCAGTGTCTCTCTAACACTCTAGATAGAGATTTACACAGAGCAACTAAAAGAGTATTGCTTTCATTCACGGCTTCTCCATCTTCTCATTGACTAAAAGAAACTAAAAGACCAAGGTTGCCGAGCAAACTGGAAAACACTGACTATTCTTAGCCTAGCTGACCTGACCAAAAAAGAAGAGCTCAGGTGTATGGCATATAATCTGAATATCAGACGTGTGCGTAGGAACCAACCTCCGCTAAGCCAAATTTCATCACAGCTCAGAGAATGCACCAGCCGGGAATCGAACCCGGGTCTGTACCGTGGCAGGGTACTATTCTACCACTAGACCACTGGTGCTTTGTTTTTATAGTTTCTTTAACAAAATTATATATGAGCAATAATCAGAAACTTATATAAGTTTAAACTCTAATCAATATGTAGGAATAGGGAAAAAGGTGAACAAGAGTATTTATCCATTTGGAGTCTGAAAAATCAAATACATGTTTCCAGTATTGATAAATATAGGTTCCAAAGTTGTATCACTAGTTCGAAATATGAAAAAACAAAAATGCTGCTGTGTAATAAAGTTGGATCACCAAAGTTGTGTTCCCCTCTCACTCTTTAGCTCTCTTCCTTTTCCCATATGTTGTAGAAAGCTGTTGTTTTCTTTCAGTCTCCCCTAATTCTCTGCTATGCGATTGTAAAAAAGAGAACAAACAAACAAAAGAGAAGGAATTAAACAAGTTTTTTGGATCTCTCTGACAAAAGCTGATACAAAAGAGAGTCGACATATAAAAAATAAAATATAACGAAGTTCAGCTTTTAGGCTTGAAAATCTTTATTTGTTTTCCATACAGGTGCCGCCGTCTTTTGCACACCCCCACCACTACCACCGTCTGATAACACTCCACTTCCATTTTCAACTGCTATTAGCGGATCATTCTCGCTCTCTTTCATCTGCCAAACCCAAACTAACATTAGTTTTGTTTCTCTTCTTTACTTGGACACCAAATATAACATCACACGAATGACCTTTACCAACTAAAACAATGCCTAAGATTCTGTTAGCAGCAGTCTTTGCCCTCTAATTATCTCTTTTATTGTATACCATTGATTTCGCAATTAGACTGAAGCCACTTTTAAGGAGAAGATGGTTTTGAACGAGAGAAGTAGGTTAATCCTATTTAGCTTGAGGAAATATACCTGAGGCAACTGAGTTGAAGATGTTTCAATTGCTTTCTGTTGAGTCTCAACTGAGCAGAAATAGGAATAAACAACCATTCCAATCACAGCCACCATAATACCGAGAATGTTGCGCCAGTTGAATGGGTCCTTCAACAACACATAGCCAAATGCTAGAACCAGGCATGTCTTCAGATGTCCCAGAACCTGATATGTGACCGGAGACGTTTTTCCAATCACTAGAAAAGTGCTGAAGTTTACAGAGACTGATATGAGGCAGGACAAGACGATGAAGAACTGCAGTAAACAAAAGAAGCACCTGTAAATATATGTACATGGATGCAACAAGACCAGTAATTAAGTTTGGGTAGAACCCTCGCATATTGACTCTTACCACAACTTGAGAAGTGTACTTGAAAGCAAACACATTCTGATTGGTTAGGAGCCCATCCAAAAATGGACCAGTGACGAAAAGTGTAATTGCTTGATAAGGACAAGACTGATAAAGAAGTTGCGTGGATGACACTTTGAACTTCTTCTGGATGGTATTTGTCATCTGTATACAGTTGGTTAAGAGAACACCGTCGAATTAGCACAAATATATTCGGAAGGTAGAAAGAATAAACCAATGGGAAAAGAAGGGCTAAGAATAGGATACAATTTGAGCAACACAAGTCGTAATAACAGCCAGCAGCGACAAGACGGAACCCAGCATATTAAGCTGAAGATCTGTGACGGTTGCAATTCCAACACCAAGGAGAAGGATGGTTAATGAAAACTGAATTTTTCGACTGCAAACAAAAAGAAGAACCGTGTCATTAACTAGGCCCTTGATTAGAGACTACAAAAGCGACATTAGAGTATCACAAAGTTGCTCATCATCACATTGTAAGTTTGATAGTCAACTACAAATGCATGACCATGGGAAAAGGCATAGATGATGTCGTATAAAACAGTATCCTCCAAATTAATCATTTAAGTGTAATAGAAATATACACAAAGTAAGAGAACTTTGAGTGCTAACCTGAATTTTTTCCTGAAGAAGAGTGTCTCCAAGAGAACAGTACAGGGGATGATTGCTAGTTTTGTCATCTAATATCAACAGAGGAAGAGATGTGTTAAGGGAAATCATCGGGTAACAACTGGAATAACAAAGCTATTACCTGATAAAAACCAACAGAATTAAAGCCCAGGCTGAGGTTCAATAGTCCAATGGAGATCCCATTCAATATGCCAAATCCCATCACAGCTCGTGGATCAAAAGGCTTGTGTTCAAACATTTTCATCCATAGTGCCACATGAAGGGAACAAAACGTGACCAGAAGATGCCAACTAGTCAAAGTAGTCGCTGTACATAGAAAAAAATAACAAAATAAGTAACAAGATAGCCTATTATGAGATATAAGCTGTTGCAGGCTTCAAAAAGAGTTGATCATCGTCCTGCTCAGTGTATGAAGTAAATGATCTCTAACCTATACTTCAACACATACGCTAAAAGTAACATTTTAGCATACAATCACACTTATAGATCCAATGGAAATAATCTCTAACCTATCCTTTAACTCATACGCTAAGAGTAACATAGAAGCACACGTATAGATCCAGAGGGAAAGAGGTTACCGAAGGTGAAGCCAAGGGTGCTGATAAGCGCCTTGTTACAGATCACGATCGACACAGACGATACAACGGATAAACTCAAAGCGCCGATGGTTCCCAGCTGGAACTTCTGGCCCTCGCTCATCTTCGCTCTCCTAATTTTTTTCTATTAATCTCTCGCTTCAATCACGATCTATCCACCAAAATATTCCACATCGGTTTCCGAATCACAGGTAAGAAAAACGCAAAGGAAACAAGATCGATCTGGAGAAAACAAACCTCATACGTAAATGCGAGAGAATCGAAGCTGGGGGAAGCTCAACTGCAGCGAAAAACGGAGAGATAGAAAGTCGTTAGAGAAATATATAACAGAAGTTGGAGATAAGAGAGAAGCCATAAACCCTAGATCTGCTTTTGTGAGAGAGAGATCAGAATTTTAGTTGGAATGGATATTGAGGAGACGCGGAAGGAAAGAAGGAGAAGATATTAAGGAGGGAGGGAACTTACGGGAGAAGGAGGGATGATTCAAACTTCGACGGAGGAGAAGAGATTCAGATTCTTTTGGTATAAAAGAGAGATTCCTATTTTGACGATTTGATGATGGTCTGCACTCACCACCGTACAGAGAAAAATAGTGAGAGAGGGGAAGAAAATAGTTT